>JAXGGA010001574.1:0-147365 GCA_038373865.1 Uloborus plumipes | reverse complement strand
CCTATATAAAGCATTTACGCCTGCGTGGTTCCGAGAGTTATCTTGTTTTGGTAGCAACTGCGCTTAATGGACATCTGGTATTCGCTCAAAAAAAAAAAAAAAAATCCTAAATGACTGGGCTGTAGGATAGGATGTAAGCAAATAGAAGCTTAATCCACCTGAAATGACCGACACTATGAGAACAAAAACTATTAAAAAAAGTTTTTGATGTGTTGCTAATGAGATTTCCTACTTTGTATACACACCCAGTTTAAGATGAAAAAAACATCTAATTGATCCCAGCAGGGCTTTTTATGGAACAGGAGATGGCTTTCAAAATTCTTTAACTTTAAGCAACCATGCAACATTGTTTACATAACCGCCGTACGTTTTTATACAACGTTTAGAAATAACAATAGAGTCGAATTTACGAAAGAAAGTTCACCTATTTTTTCAGAAGAAAAATAATTGTAAAATTTTTGCCCTTCATATTTAATAACTGATTTTGCTGTCACTACTCGTGAATTGATTAAAAATAATTAGCTCAATTTTTTATACTTCGGTTCCAAAGTTAGTTGTTTTTTCTTTCATAGGAATGGAATAATAAAATGGTTATGGTCTTAAATAAAACGTTCTTGATTTTTTTTTCTTTTTTGAATATAGAAATGAAATTCAAACAAAGATTTCTCCTGAAGATTTGCATGCATAAAAATTTCAACGAGAAAGAAGAAACATTGGAAGATTAAACAAAAAAAAAACTATTTCATTCATTTTTATGCAGATAGAATTCATAGCTTGAAAATAGATGGTGCTAAAAAACGTAACTGTTAAAAAGATACTATCCTCCTCTTCTCTAATATCATCACAGAATGAGGACTAGTGAGTTCGTAAAACTATATTTTTTTTACCCTTAACAGGAGCTGGAAATTTCACCATGGGAGCGTTCAGCAATTATTTTCTAAGTGCAGTCTTAAATTTTATATTTTGTAAACGAACTCCAAAGTACCGCAAATTTGTTTTGTCGTAATCGAGTTCAAGCAATATAGCGGAAATTAAATCCGGACTGAAAATTTACTTCGTTGACACGGTATTTCATATAATGGTTTTAGTGGAAACAAGATTTCACGGCATACCCTTCAAATCAGACGTTAGATCGCGAGATCCTAAGGCTCCCTTACTTTGTTTGATATAAATGTGTTTAGTTTACTAATTTTGGCACCTAAAAATTTAAATGCGACATTCAATAACACATTTCTCAGCAGTGACGGGGTTAAACGATGAAGCTGTTGTGAACATTGTATGCTTTGAATTTTATTAGTCTAGAACAGGGGAGCTCCCCTCGATAAAAGTGATTACTTTCGAGTGTGTCGGGGGTAATTCAGAATTCATCGACAATATTTAGTGGAGAGGTAGGAAGGAACAGAAGAAGAAGTACATTTCACATATGAAAGCATGGGTCCAGACGAGCACATGGTGGTGTAATAGGGACTGTTGTACAAAACTCCCATACATAAGCACAGCTGTTTGATTTGTGCAGTCAATCGTCCTTTGACAAGGTGACTTTGCAGGATTAACATGAACCGGTGCACGAGGCAGAAATTAGCAGATATGCATATAACGTATGGTGCGGCAGGAGGAAGAATGCCGGGGATGCACGCTGCATGCATTGGCCTTTTTCACAGACATCTTTCTCCTGCTGCACCATAAGTTAAACACATATCTGCTAGTTTAATCCTCGTATACCCGTTCATGTTACTCCTGTAAAGTCACCTTGTCGAAGGACGATTGACGGCACACGTCAAACAGCTGCGCTTATGTATGGGAGTTGTGTACATAGTGTCTTCTACACCACTACATGTTCGTCTGTGCGCCCATGATTTCCTATGTGATTATGTGAAATATCCTTCTTTTTCTAGTCCCTACCTCCCTACTAAATATTGATGATGCATTCTGAATCACCCTGTATATTCTCTCCCCAGTATCATCTCAATGGTGTTTCTGATGATGTCCGTTTTTCTTCCCCAGGTATCGTCCATCAATCGTGTGCTTCGTAATCTGGCGGCCCAGAAAGAGCAGGCCCAGGTGCAGGCCCAGGATGCGGTGTACGACAAGCTGCGTATGCTCAACGGTCAAGGCTGGCCCAGGCCTAACCCCTGGTACCCAGGAGGCACCACCTTCGGGAGCATCGCTCCGGGGTATGTGGCGCCTCCTGTCAGCGCACCAACCGTCCCCTCCCTGGAGAATGGGCTGCCCACGAAGAAAGGTAGGTGGAAGATGCTTCAAGTACCTTTCTTCATTTTATTTTCTACTATGTTAAAACTACAGGATACACCATTAATCTTCAAGGGTGAAACATTGTAGCACCAGCGGCATCCGTTGAAGGGTGCCACTTGACTCCCTATGGCACATTAAAGGTGCCATTGGGCTCCATGTAGCATCCTATGGGTACCTTACGGAACCCTAAAGGTTCGTGTCCGGAGGGACCCGGGTTCGATCCCAGCCGATCAAAGATCCACCGTCTTGATTAATGGTGGCTGGAAGGCGTTAAAAATGTCGTGGTCACAAAGTCCTCCAAGTGAAACGATACCTCTGGGGATGCTGGGCCTAGGGTTTGCTCGACCCTAGGTTCTGGTTCAAAATTCAGAACAGAGCGCTCTTCAGGGCCCTATCCCGGCTAAACCACGAAGCTGTGGTAGGTACGGGGGACCCTGGAGTGTGAAATGGAACTCCAAAGGTGCCATGGGGAGTCCAGTGCCACCCTTCAGGGGGTGCCACTGGTGCTGCAACGTTTCACCCTTAAAGGTACCTTATGCAACCTGTAGTTTTAATAGTGTACTTTAGATGAGTTTTTAAAACAGATTGTGCCTCAACAATATTACAAATGAGATTAAAGAAAGGCGGAACATGATAAACTTACGCAATAAGTCTTTGAAAAATATAGAGTGTTAATTTTTATCATGTTCTATGTGCAAAAAATATTATCCAGATTATGTGACCACAGTGCACAGTCAGGGTGAGGGGGGGGGGGGGCGAACGCCTGTATCAGCACATGGCTTGTGTGATCTACTTGCTGTGGATATTTTTTATATGGTATACACATAGTAATTGGAAGTCAAGCCAGGTCTGTGCCATATTCATAACTTAATAGAGCTCATAAACTTAAATAAATAATTAACGCTTAATCCATTTGCTCAAATGAAGCATTTTTAAGCGTATATTTGTACTTGTTTTTCGGAATTTAAAACTTTATGTTTGAATATAAGGAACTGTCATGTACCATAACTTGAAGCATCAAGTTTCTAAAATGTTTTTTTATAATTAAAACATAACGATTTGCATGGACGACCACTCGCACAGATAATTATTTTTTAGGTATAAAACATTTTTTAGAAAGTTAAAAATGTAGTATTTTTACTTTGCAGTACTACAAGTTAGTTTTTTAAAATTAACCCCTTCCAGGCTCATTTTATTTCTGGATTACGGATCAAAAAATGTCAATTTTTTTTATGCCTTTTTTCATACATACATATCTTTTTTAACATAATAGCATCATTCGCATGCAACATTTCCTGCAAATAAATGTAAAAATATCTATTTAAATAAATGAGTAATTTCGGGATTACGGATCAAAAAATGTCATTTTTTTTTTTTTTGCCTATTTCCATACATACATATCTTTTTAAACATAATAGCATCATTCACATGCAGCTTTTCCTAAAAATAAATGTAAAAATATCTATTTAAATAAATGAGTATTTACCTGTAAATTTGGCTTTCTGTATGGCAGAAATCATTATACTTCGGAGTTGGCGCCTCCTCTGATCTTAAATCTACAGCTCAAAACACTGTATAGTTATGTTATCTAGCAGCAATAATAGTAAATAAATGCATCCGAAAAATAAATGCATCCGTAAATAAATGCATCCGACCATTAAAGGGACATGTGAAATAATTCGGGAAAGACTGGTTGTGCAGTGTTAATTTTCACAGTGCCCGAGCTACACTCGGGATGAGCCAGAATGGAACATTTCGCTTGCCCGAGTCCAGCTCGGGAAAAGCCGGGAAGAGGTTAAATCAAGTTGTGGTCAAGACCTTCAATGGGAATTAAACTCTTTTTTTGGAATTATAGTGGTTAACGCTTTTTAATTTGTTTAGTTTGCGTAAAGCTGAAATTTCTTGGAACTCATTAAGGTTAGTGAAATATTTTCAAACGTCCCCGAAAATTTATATATAGTGTGCGGTGATGAACGTAGGATGGTGGTTGCGAGTCAGGGTTTTTGCCACTGGCGAAAACTTCTGGTGGGCAGCAATACTACTGTCATCGTGGTTTTGTTTATTTATTTATATATTTATTTTTTGCGTTGAAACTGTGTATAAAAACTTGAGGAGAAGATGGGGGTGATGGTGTTAGTAATATTTTAATGAATATGAAGGCTGAAATATATTAACCTTTCAATATTTATTGTTCAGAAAGAAGTAAAAAAATGTCTGCTGAAAGACAAGTAAGCATACTAGACTAGGAACAATTTGTGAAATGCTCCCGTTTTTTCTGTTTTTTCTTAGAATACAAATATTTTTCTAAATTGAAAATTCCTTTAATTTAAATGCTTGTTTTATTGATAAAAAAAAACGTTTACTCCCCTTTTCATGAAATATTTAAGGCATTAAGTAACCTAGATAGGGCAGAATTTTATGAACGATTTACCGAAATAAATGCAACTTGTTAGTGATGAGCAATAGAAAAGCCTGGAGAAATCGATAGTAGGGGCAGCATCCCCAACCTTGCACTAGATGGCAGCACTGGACATTCGAAATTGAAACCTTAATCACTTTCAAAATGTTTGACCGATAAAAATTAGGGGGGGGGGGGGGAATGATGACCATTGAGGCTTATTTTTCGAAAAATAAATAAGTAAATGAATTAACAAACGTTCTATATTTTTTTCAAAAACTATCATATCTGTTTTTACCAGGTTTTCATTACGATTTACTGACACTAACGTTTAAATTTGAAAATAAATATTTTTATTATTTCATAAAAGTAAATAAGCTTTTATGAAAATTCATAGAAAATACGATCAATAATAACAAAATATTGCATCAAATGTTATTACCATTCAGCCGCAGAGCCAAAATAAAAATTTCGGAAGGGGGGGGGGGGGATGGTAGTTTCAATCGCTCAAAGAAAAAAAAATCTGCATTTCGCCCCATGAGGGGAAAAGAGAAGTACACCCTTCCCCACGGATACTCCACTGTGTCTATTATATTGTCAAGAGATGCTTTTTCCTCGGAAAAGTAAAAGTCTGCCGAGTACCAGTCAAATCTTTCTGACGTCTCCTTGTATCCTTGTATTGTTATGGTTATGAATAAGAAGTAATCAAAACCTAATAAACTGAAACGCTTGGTCTAAAAAATCATGGACGGACACTCTCCCCTCCCCCCAAAAAAAGCATTTCTATGTTTCGTAATTCGCACAATATCAGAATGGTATCCAAGAAAAATGTGAGAAGAGGTATTAAAAAAAAAAGAATAGTAAAAAAAAAAGAAAAACTTTAACAATTAACTTTAAAATAAGAAACTGTTGTTTAATTTAAGTATCTTTCCCTCTCTCTGAAGATAATTTTGTTGATTCCTATGTCTAAAGTTTTAGACGCTTTAAAGCATTGGTCTTAAAAATTGAAGAATCAACAAGTACGAAGTTCTCTTTTGCACCAACAATATTTAATTGATGCGGAAGAAACCAACATGATTATGTTGAGAGTTTTCGCCTCTTCCTTTTTTTTTTCTAGACCTTTGTGGCTATATTTAATATTTGCTTCTTCGACTGTTTCAATCGAAGGCCTAACTGAAGAGAAAGTCTGGATTTTGATTGCACATAAAGATAAAAACAGCAAATAAAAATGCAAAACGAGCATGCCTAAGCACATGAGAACAAATTCAAGCAAAATAGTAGGGTGAAGTCTTGTAGATGCATTTGGCCAAATTCAAAATTGAAAAGGAAGAGTTGGGAACGTTTACATAGACATGGGGAAAAAAGTAATAATAAAAACAAAAAAAAAAAAAGTACGAGACTCTTCTCATTATTCATAACACCGTACTTGTACATAAACACGTAAGAATGAAGCGACATCAGTTAAAGTCTTAGATTAAATGATTAAAAACATAGTTCTGAAGGGAAAAAAAAGTCACGGTTGAAGTTGAAGTTGTAATCTCGTGTTTTCTACAAGATATTGACGGTGGTCAAATTAAACTGATTTCATTGTATCAATCGCGTCTGAAGACGCTTAATAGAAAAAAAAAAGAAGGAAGAGAAAGGACTTGAGTAACGTTTGCTGTATCGCCTCATTTTTTACGAATATTATGTTCTGCTGGCTAAAACAGCCTACAAGCATTCCATTCTTATTAGAGTCATGAAAAGATCAGTTTCCTTTGGAAGTGCTCTAGTTGTCGCAAATGCGGTCATAAGCTCCGACACTGTCCAAAGCGAGCGCGTCAAAAAAGAATTCTGTTACCGAAACTCTGAAACGGTGTCGATAAGATTGGAACGTTGGGAAAAAAACGACGGGGCTTAATAGCGTCCCATTTATCAGGCAGCGCAAGTTGAAAACGCTCGTTAAAAAAAGAAGGCGGCCCAAAAGCAGTGCCGCTTAACCGCAACCTGCGCTATCTCCCGCCAGGGAAAAGACGTCATTTACACCTCCGTCGACGACTTTCTCTTTGCAGGGTGCTCTTTGTTTCATTTTTTAAACAGCGTCCTGCCATTATCAGGGGACGCACGTAAACTAGGGAATGCGTTCACTTTATCGCCCGACGAAACGGAGGCAGGCGTGGGCGGAAAGAAAGAACGAATGCGTCCCAATTCGAGCGTAAGACACCGATAAGCCACCACCCACCCCCACCCCCACTGGAAAAGGACGGAAATTTACTGCGATAGGCTGGCTCGGGACATCGTGCAGGCATGCATAGATGCGGATAAATATATATATGGGAAGCACTAAATGCCCAGAGTTTCTATCAGAAGTTGGAAGTCTTTTCAAAATGGATGGGTCCGTTCCCCCCCCCCCCTTCTAACTTTGGGAGTATATTTTTTCATATACATTATTATTTGAGAGAGATAGCCGAAGGAATACCTCGGATATCTCTAGCCAGGTCTTCTTTGAAAAGGTCCTTACTTCCAGCCGCCCGGATTCCGGATTTGAATAGGACTTTTATGGTTGCCAGTGTATGGATATGCAGGCTGCTGGACTTTTGATAAGAAGGGACGGAAAAGCTATTTAACTTCTGACGCAGTTTATATGATATATATATGGGTATACGAACGCGGAACTGGCTCCTTTGCGAACTAAGGAAATGCAAGCCGAAAAGCGATTTTTGTACCCACGGCGCGTGAAAACGGTTTTTATGGACAATCGGGAATTTTGATGTTGCCAGTAGTTTGGAAAAGCTGCAGCAGCGATGCCCGCCCGTGTGCAAGGAAAGAAATATTCTCTTTCATCAATTGAGTATCGCTTTCGTTGCCTACTTTTTTTTTCTGGTGCAGAGTTTAGATGCATTTGCCCTTGGCTGAGAGGCCATAGAGGTTCATTTACGTCCTGGTATTTTGTGTCTTTTGGCTTTATTATATTTAAGAGTAGATGCGGCAGAATCCTGAAGAAAAACGATTTCATAAAGTTTGTATTTGTCGGGCAGTTCTTATGCGGTCAGCTTCGAGAATACGAAAGATGAAAGATTCTCTTCCCAACCCTTGTTTAAATTTACGTTGTTTAAATTTAAACCCTTGTTTTAAATTATATATATATATATATATATATATATATATATATATATACATATATATAAAATAGAGAGAGAGGGGAGAGTTAGGGATGGTATTTATGAAAACATTCTATTGCTTTGGTCTTAAAGTTACTTTTATTATTTTGAAAAGTTCTTGATTTTTCATTAAAAAAATATAACGAGTTTATTGAATAAAACGAGGCACAGAAATGATCAATATTTGTTATTTTCATTCAAAAACAAAAGTTTGCAAAAGGTTTTTAAACAGCACCAGTAAAACGGGGTGAAAATATTGGGCCTCCGATAAAAAAAAATCCCAAAAGTTCAAAATATTTCCAGACTGGATTACAGTAAAAAGGATAATTCATTAAGCAAATAAAATTGCACCAAAATTTAAGGCTATAATTTTAATACCAAATACGGACATTTTTTGGGGTTGGTACGATAATAAAACTTAATTTTTGGGGTTATTTATCTATTCATTCGTTTATTTTATTCTTTGGGTTTATTATATAAACTAGAATTTAATTTGAAGATTTCCCAAACTGTTTTTATGGGAGACGGGAGGGGAGTGCTCTCCCCGCTTTTCAAAATTTATGTACTATGCTTCTCTGAGTCTTCATTTCAAAAGTTCAAAGTTATCAAATTTATTCATTTATCAGATATGGTAAAATAGTTTACTATGGACAAAAACATTTTTGACTTCGCGAAGTTTTTTTTCCACGGAAACTTAAGCCATTCAAAAGCAGACCAGATTGAAATAAACATCATTTTAAATTCATGTCACCAAGTACAACGCTTAATGACTTCTTGAAACTTTGTTTTTTACAACATAAGCAAAATATTCAAGAAGCCATAATTTTTAGAATCTCATTTTAAAATTAAATTGAAAGAATTTTTTTTATAAATTTGACAAAAAGAACACTGTATATTTTTACAGATTTAACCAGAGCTTCGTAAAATTTGATAGATTGCCAAAGTTCATAGTTCAGTCTCACACATTTTCCTTCATTGCTTCTTCGTTCGTCCACATTTCTAATGAATTCATAGTGTTTTTGATGAACTTGACTAAACATTCCCCGAAAATTTCAACTGTGTTTAATTGGTTCATCATCTTCGTGCAGGGAAAAAGCAGTCATAGTTTTGAAGAATAAATAACTAAATCAATAATTTAAAATTAAAGGGGGGGAGGCTTAAATTGTACACTGGACATAAAGAGTCAGCAAATCAATTTGCCTACCGTCTTATAGTTCTTGTTCCCGTTAAAATAATATTGTTTAAGATTAGATGTAATTCAATGTCCTATTTTTAAAGAAGAATTTGATTTATCAGGAAATTATTTTTTTTGTTCAATCGGGATTCATGTTTAAAGATTATTTTAAAATATACACATGCATAGGTGTCGACTTTTCAAAATGCTAGTTTTTGGAGGGTGGCTCACAAAGATTACGAATGGTAATTGTGCTTCCACAACTACAATTTTTTTATGGAATATATAATAGTTAAGCACTCCAGAATTTTCTGTCGTGTTTTCATGTCTACATTATCACATTAGAATTGGCATTGTGACTCAAAACCGAAGGTCCTGGAGAAGTGTTCGCACCCAAACCCTAGGGGAGTGGTAATTAAAATGAAATCTCCTGCACACACACACACGCCATACATAAATGTATAGTATATGCATAGCGTGCTCACTTATATGAAAATGTGAATGTGAAAACAATCATTAGACAAAAATAAGTTAAAATAAAATGAAAAACTACAGCAGTTCTCCGTAATAGCTCTTTCAAAAATAATTCAGGATAATCCTAATCAAAATGATTTTTCTAGACGGATCAACCGCACCATGGAGCAATAATGCTGCTACAGTTAGAAATTTATTGCACAAGAATACTGAAAGAAAAAGCCAAATGATAGAACAACTTAGAATTAATAAAAAGTACTCCCGGCAAATATTTTTCCCCCTTTAATTGTGGCATAGAAATTAAAAATGGAGAAATTTCTTTGGACGAACTTTAGATGGAGCAACGCTTTTCAAAAATCCTCAGAGGAGCACATGCCTCCATGGCTCCCTAGACTGTACCGAGCCCGACTAACTAAAAGTGAAGCCCAAGGCCGATAATACTTTGGAGGCACTACTCTACTTTCTATCTTTTTAAGGCAGCGAAAAATAATCTTTATTTTTTTTTTTTTTCGCAGCGTCAGTGTTAGCCCCTTTTGGGAATCATTGTATAAAGCTCTGCAGGGACTTCTGCAATCGAGTCTTATACATTTTGTCTTCACTGAAAAAAATAGGTTGTTGTTTTTACATTACAATACTGGCAGCAGAGGTACCAGTTTAAAACTGTAAAAGCACAATAATAAGCTGTAAATCTAGCTATTTTACAGTTTACCACTGTAAAATTGGCGAAATTACCATAAAATTAGCAGTATTATACTGTAAAAACAACAGTATAATACTGGCAGCAGAGGTTCCAGTTTAAAACTACAATGCACAGTAATATACTGTGAAACTAACAATTTTATAGTTTATTACTGTAAACTAGCAATTTTTAGTCTACTACTGTGAAATTAGCAATTTTGCACTTTATTACTGTAAAATTGGCAAAATTACCATAAAATTAGCAGTATTCTACTATGGAAACAACAGTATAATACTGGCAGAAGAGGTTCCAGTTTAAAACAGTAAAATGCACAGCAATATACTGTGAAACTAGCAATTTTACAGTTTATTACTGTAAACTAGCAATTTTTCAGTCTACTACTGTAAAATTGAGCAGCTTTACAGTTTATTACTGTAAAATTACTATACATGGAATATAAAATTTCTACATGGACCTATAAAATTTGTTGTACTGTACTGTAAAAACAACACTCATTTTTCAGTGTAGATCAGGCCCCGACTGTACCCGGTCGGCTCATGATTTGTGCAGCCGGGCAGTAAGGAGCGGGTTAATGGCGACATCAAAGAGTGTACAGGTACGATTACAGACGATAGCGGAGGACGACGCCATTTTCGGAATTGGGAGAAGGACGCGGTCGAGCGGACGGACCGAGATAAGGCGCAGAAAGGGTGAAGTGGTCATCCGCGGAAATAAAGATAAACGTCGTTCATGGATGGGGGCGGTTATCTGTCGGCCGGGGCTGGGCTGGGGCGGGAGTCCAAATCACGCCGCTATCAGGGAGGAAGATTTTTCTCATCAAGAAGGTTTTGTTTCTGCGACTTTTGATCTAGGTTTTATGTCTCACAAACGTCTTGAACGCCAAATAAAGTTGGAAGTTGTATTTGGATGCAGCATTTATTGGTAGTGGAGGAATAAGCAGAGACTAAGTGAAGAAAGTAGTTCCCAAGTAAGGCGGTAGCCGAATTTTGGGCTGAATTAAGCACTTTGCTTTTGAAATAGGATGAATTCAAGCATATGTATGAACAGTTATTCAGTTACTCCCCATTACAAGCACCTCTCTTTATGTCACTCAATTAGATTATCTTTTGTCTCCTGGAAAAGCATCAACCGTAAGATATCGATGTCAATTAAGAAAACTTTTTCAGTGAGAAAAAAACTGCAACTGTTGATTAATTGTGTAATTTTTTTGTCGCATATTTTCCTAAAACTTGTTTTTTGCTGAAATGAAAGCAAACATCGTCGACAAAAATCTCAAATGCAAAGTAATGACGTTTAAAAATCATTGACAGTAAATCATCGTTAGTTATTTAAAAAAAAATCCAATTTGGTAGATAGCAACTAGTGGATAAAGAAAGGTGAATCTTTTTCACAGCATATTTTTATTGTTTATTGCTAAAATGTAAAAAGGACATCGAAAGAAGAAAAAAAAAACATTGAACGCAAAACAACAATCATTAAAAGACGTTAAAAAAAAAAAAGAAAAAAAAAAAAAAAAAAAAAAAAAAAAAAAAAACGGCAAAAATTATTCAGAAACATCAAGAGCAAAACATCGATAATAATCATAGAAATTTTTTTTGTAATGAGGTTTATATTGCAGCTTCTGATTAAATATGAAAACTTTTCTATAAGTATGCTTATCGTATATTTTTCTTTGGACTTCTTTGCTGGAATGTTAAGCATCGATATCGAAACCAACATCGAACCCATAACATCGATGTTGTAAAAACATCGACCGTCAAACATCGATGTTCTAACAAAAGCATCGATGTTTCCAAAACATCGTCATCGATGTCGCAGCTCTACTAGGAAGTATCGTGTATTCAAAAAGAAAAAAAAAAGACCAGCTTTAAAATTAACTATATTTATTTTAAGTTTCAGAATTGTGGTCAAGTTTGCCATTAGTTCTTATTCATCTTACCAACGTAGCAGATAGAGTACAGCAGCACACATATTTATCGACAGTTCATTTATATAAAGTAAACTAATGAAACACTGTTGACTGTGCCCCCTCTCAAAACAAATTGGGGGGGGGGGGGACACTATATACGTTTAATAGATTTTTGTGAGATTAAATTTTGAAACAGGATAAATTATATATTTCTTTGGTTTAATCAAAAAGGACAGTGAAGTGTACTAAAAAGGCGATACTAGCTCATGAATTCATAAATTAGTCGGTATTTAAACGAAAAAGATATTTTAAGAAAAACCAAGTTCTGAAATTCAAAATTTAAAGCAGTTTATTGAAATTTTAGTCTGTCTTAAATTTTATTTACTTATTTATTAGTAATTAATTTTTTTTGAGTAAAATTACTTAAATGGCTTCTGATTCTTACAATATCTTTAAATAACATTATCAATAGTAATAACTAGCAGGAAAATCCATTAAAATAAATTACTACCTCAAAACTTTTTTTTCTCTGTGTTAATTATTTAACTTGAGCCCTGACATTCCAAATGCTAGAATTTGAAATAAAGTATACTATAGAAAAACATTGCAAGAATTGCGAGGTCAACTATTTTTTCTGCTTTTTATGTTACTGATCCTCTTGTCCATCTTCTCTCGAGATCTTTTTACCATGGCAACCGCTCATCCAGGGATCTCTCTCTCCCCTTGACCTCTGTTCTCGTAGAGGGTCACGTGGCTCGATAATGTCCGGAGGGTATCGCTGACCCTTGTGATTGTGCTAAATCTGTGCTTCCTTGGAAGTTTTTTCTCCTACTACGACTTGTTCTCCGTAAGAACTGGAGATTCTTTTCCCCAAACAAATATCAGATCTGTCACATTTGTACTAATATTGGAAGCATTTTCTCAAAATTTCAGAATTTAAATTCTTGTACGTCTGAAGGAGAATTTTAGCTAACCCTTTATTTCTTTGCATACTCGCTTAACACACACACAAATGTAGTTTTGTGGTGGAGAAAAACAAATCTAGTTGTCTATCTGTCTCTCTCTCTTTTTTTTTACTTTTCTTGTCGAGGTGGGGGAGAGGGAGTTTAAAAAGTGTAGAAAATGTTAGTGTAAGTCATTAACCCATTAATGCCTGACATTTTTTTTCCAAAGATATTTTGTATACTGGTTACAAATAGTGTTTAATGGACAGGAAAAATAATTAAAAAATATCATGTCAAAAATAATTTTTTTATTAAAAAAAGAAAAATCGTCATTAAAAAGGGACGCTAGGCACCAGAGGGTACATACTTTTTTTACTATTTTTTTTTCTGCCTACGATATAATATTTAAGACATTTTATAAAAAAAAATAAAAGCAGCAATTAACACAAACTGGGAAGCTGGGAAATATTTTAAAAACTTAGCTTTTTGTTCTTGAGATTGTGAACGATGTAATTTTTGATAAAGATCACAATAAAACGGCTACAGAACACACTTCACAATGGTAATGTGCTGCAATATGTTAATAATGAATTGAAACAATACCAAAGTAATAATCGAATACTATTATGTTTTTGAAATGTTCATTTTTGGTAAATTCCGCCACACTTTTTGGATTGTCTCTAAAAAGGGATGCTAGGCATTAATGGGTTAACATCTATAATAGCAACGTCTAATAGAAATAAATCAACACAAGTACAACACAGCATGAAATTACAAAGAACAGCTGCTTCAAAGAAAGAATGGAATTTCTTAATCTGTTGCAAAAACATTTAACATAGAACAGCAAAGTTTTTAAATAGAGAATGCTGCATTTTGTACTTAAGACGCCGGATTAGGTCCAAAAATGAGAACACATGGAAAAAGACGAAGGAAAAAAATAAGTGTTGTTGTTGTTAAAGCATTAATTCACAACTTTGCTGTTGTATGTCGAGGTGTATGCGTCGACTACGAGAAACTACATGTGCACTTAAAACGACTGTTTGTTGCTATTTCTTGAACATTTTTCAAGTGTTTATTGTCAACATTATACTTGAAGAGGTTTTTCGAGAGTGACCTTTCAGTCACACCAGCAACACGTACAAATTATTATTTTTCAAGTGCAATTTTTTTTCCAGAAAGGTATTTTTCATCTTATGCTACATAATAGTTTCTTGTGTTCGAATATGCCACAGTTAAAACGCAGAGTTTAAAATTCTGAGAAAAAAAGGCAAATATGTAAACAAATTCTTCACACCAGATTGAGCAAATGTATAACTAATTGCTATGTATTGGAATTCTTCCTTCAGCAAAAATTGGAGCTGTCCCTTTATTACATAGAGGTCTCCAACTGCTGAGCTTGTAATTAGAGAAGCAGCTCCTTATTTATTTTCCCTGCAATAAATTTCGTTTCAATATGTTTGACTTAATCAATATCTAGTCTATACAGATTAATTTCGTTTACATCTTTTTTCTGCCGAGCCCCCAAAAACAATAAAATCAGTAAACACAGAGCTCTTAATTGTTTTTGAAGCCCGGACTGAGGGGCTGTTTTCGATATCGACGCTGAAAACATTTCCCAACTTCTTTTTGTCAGTTTCTAAATAATGAAAGATTCCTACTGTACTTTCTACACACAACAGAAGGAAACAATTGCCGGAAAGTTTTTTTCTGAAGGATACTTTCTTTTCAAATGTTACGGATCGAACTACCGATAATCCTTCGCAAAGCACAAAATGTTTCAAAATGAAAGATAAGGCGCAGACCTACGAGAATTCAAAAAAATAAAATAAGCGAGGGAGAGAGAGAGAGAGAAATCACAACACACCCGAAGAAACAGAATTGCCAGGAGGAAAACATTCGAATTCAGGGAAGTAAAAAAAAAAAAGCGAAGAATTTGAGATTAAATAAATAAGAAAAACAGAAATGAAAAACTTCACTTTATCGGGGGTAACGACTGGAACCACTGTCACAATCATCATCATCACCCCCTCCCCCTTTCAACCGAAGATAAACAGAGTGGGGGTGGGGGGGGGGCGAGTGAGGCGAGTTCCCAAGGAACAATCTCCATTGGAAATCGAACACAGCCTAGAGGCAGAAATCAAAAAGGTTTAGCTCCGCGGAAACCTTTTCGAGAAAAATAAAATAAAATAAATAAGTAAATAAAAAAAATATTTAGGGGCGTGGATGCAGCGAAACATTATTTCCCCGTTTATCGTTAGAAAGCGACATTCCATACTAGCCCACATTTCCTTTCTGAGAAAACAGTTGACATTCTTTTCCGTCCGTCCGCTAAGATTTATATTATATATCTATACGAAGAGGCCTATCGGTATAAAAAGTGGTGCGCAGGAAGCTATAAATATAGCCATCTTCTTTTCTCTACCATACACATATCTGTCACTTTTGCGGTTTTTACAGACGCGGTCGTATAGGTTTTTATGTCGTCGTCTTTAAAAATCGTTACCAGTTTTTCGTGTGTGCAGGAAAGCGTGGTGACCGCTTTTGCTTGACAGTTAGCACTGTCCTCCCACCTCCCTTCGATCCCGCCAAATGAAAGGACAGATTTATCTTAGAAAACTTTTCCCCAGTTGCTTAAAAAGCAAAAAAAAAAAAAAAGAAGAAAAAAAAAAGAAAAATGTGTTTAATATCGAACATGTGACGAATTAAGTGTCGACGTCTCCTTGACGAGAGTAAACCAAAGGCAATAAGTGTTTTTGGATATCATTATCCTTAAAAATATTGTCTTTTCACTAAGGAAAAACAAAAACCAAACATGGCTATCTTTATTTAGTTGCCATAATTGTATTAATGAAATCTACAAGAAAACAGTAATATAAAATTTTCGAATTCTCCAAACAAAAACGGGAAGCAATTAAAATTATAATTTTTTAAATAGACTTAAATAATTAATTTAAAATTCAAAACAGTATTTCTTCTCTAATATCTTAAAACTATCTAGAGGAAAATTTACGAGATTCTTTTCTTTTTTTCCAAATTCTCTCTTGCGAAGATTTTTGCTGCATGGGAAAATATTGCTGGAGGTCATAGCAAAATGTTGCTTTTATCAATGATAGAATACAAACCACCAATTTATTTCTGAAACAGTGTAAATCTTCTCTCACGAAGTTTTTGCTGTGTAAAAAGAATATTAAATTACTAGTGCGATTTCTCATCGTAAGAGCTTAGGTGTCTCCATCCGATATTGGTGCTGTATGAAAGAATGTGCCAGCCCACGGCGAATGCAATAGGCTTGCAAATAGTCAAATTTCAATTTGCAGCTCCATTAGAAACAGAAAAACAATTGCTTTTATTCGGAGTATAAATATGTTAATAACTCGCGATTGTGAATGTAAATCTCATCAAAATCATAATAATAAATGTGATTGAAGTAAAAAACCAACATAAACTGTGAGGTGGAAAACCAACCATCTGTCCTGGCCTGCAACTTTTAATCTGACCTAACGGTGTCCACGTGGCTGAGGTTGTGTTCTCACACGACTTGCTTGCAGCGTACTAAAAAGTTGCAACCTTGAAATACCTATACGCTGCATTTTCCTGATAACTTGCGCTTTAGTTACGTTGGTTTTTCACTTCCATTATGTTTTATCACAAAACTTACTTGGTCATATTTCGTCAATAATGAATGGTTTAAGAAACGGAAAGAGCATTAGCTACGGCTTATTATTATTATTATTATTATTATTTGGAAGTACTAACGTTTACTTTGCCTTCTAGAGGGCAGCGTGACAGAGGCTTCCACCCCCAGTGACCAGAGCGTGAGCGGCGGCGAGGATGGAGACTCAGCAGCCCGGTTGAGGCTCAAGAGGAAACTTCAGAGGAACCGGACATCTTTCACCCCCGAGCAGATAGAGGCGCTAGAGAAAGGTGAGACTCATCTTCCTCATCTCTTGACACAGCGGCAGTGGCGTAACTACTCGTTGGTTTCAGGAGGGTTATATTCAAAGTCGTCACGAAAACGGCGGGGAGGGGGGGTTGACAACCCCTTTTTTTCCACTTTGTATGTATGTATGTGTGTATATATACATAGTACGCACTTAAAAATGCGTACTTCCGAAATTTGAAAAACCGGACAGCTTTTTAGAGAGTAAAAACTTCTGCCACTAGAATTGTGCTGTAGTCTTAAGAAATATTACTGCAGAAAAATGGAAGGGGGTCCGGGTAACAATTTTCATAAATTGTACCTCTAAAAGCACCATCCTAGACTATCTTGGTGATGTTCGAGGAGAGGATGTTCGATCTCTTCCTCAGTTAGTAAAACACGATTTCCGGTACCAAAAACGCAATTTCATATGAATTTCGATCATAATGGGGGGTTTGGAGGCCTACCTCCGGAAATTTTTGACATTGATTTCCTAAAAAAGACAATCCTTAATCGATCTGGGAAGGGGAGGGGGTGGCAATGAAGTCTGTAACACTATGATATTCGCAGGAGAATCGTACTTTTTCATTCTAGGAGTTTTTATATTTTTTCATCTCATTTTTGCATTTCTTGGATCAACGTTTCGGGGGAGGGGTTTGTCCCCAAAACACCCCCCCATAGTTACGCCACTGCACAGCGGAGTGTCTCAAGCTTGCTTTTCATCAATTTTGATAGGATGTATATCTTTGGAAGTCTCTGTTCAATACTATCAGTGATGGGAAACGTTAATGAGGGTTAGAGAGCTTTTATAGAGTGCGGTTATAATCAAAGATACCCTGAAGAAAATAAATACCTTTGTGCGATAGATGTGAAGTTTATTCCAACGTTAGAGATGCACAAATATGCAGGTATACCGCAGACACGTGTTTCGAGGCTACAAGGAGCCTCTTTTTCAATGCAAGAGGTGTGAGCTTTAGGATGAAGAGTCATCCGATAAAAGCAACACTTTCGAACAAAAGACAGTATAAATAGCAAGAACTGGATATTAACAAAACAAACAAGACAATGCTTAGAGCCGAAATTTATTACATGAAACCATCAAGAAAAAACCGTTAAGAAATAAATTTCCAAAAGATCCCATAGATCATACACATTGTCAAAAAATGAAACCACTTATGAATAAATTAGCAATAAATTTGCAAATAGGGAAAAAATATGTACCGAAAAACAGCAGAAAGAAAACACAATGAAATAAAATGAAATAAAATTTTAAATTAATCAAAAAATATGAGCAAAAAATTGAAATGTAAAGATTAGCAACACGAAAAGCCAAAAGGCTAACAATTATAATTTATACAAATGGACGCCAAACTGCAGAAAAAAAGGAATAGCATTTATATCGTTAACTAAGTCAGAACTGTTTTTCAAAATGTGGAAGGATTCCCAAAAATCAAGATCTGATGGGTTGGGGCTTTTTGGACAATTTGAAAGGAATTAAAATCGAAAGAATGATTCTTGTCCCAACAATGTTGCGCAATACTAGACTTATTTAATTGCTGCTTTTTCACATAATTCTGATGTTCTTTTAAGCGGAATTTTAAAGCCCGTCGCGTCTGTCCTATATAGGATAAATTACAAATGCAATTAATTTTATAAATACCACAACTGTTAAGAGGATGAATGGGATCTTTAAGAGAAGAGAAACATAGTTTATTCATAGGAGAGAATACCACTTGGAAATTGAAACGTTTGAGAATCTTAGCAACCTGATAACTCACAGAGGGAAAGAATGGCAAAACAACCAAATTCTTTCTGATGACAGTTCTCTCAACAATATTCGTTCTTTTGAATGTTAAACGATCTGTTATTCCCTCTATTGCAAATTGTGCTAGATTTTATGCGTTACCCAAGGTACATAAAACTGGTATTCCATTTAGACCGATTGTATCCAATATAGGTACTGCTTCTTATAAACTTGCTAAATATTTAGTCTCTGTGTTTTCTCCACTTAGAATTCATAATTTATTCACCGTTAAAAATTCTGTAGATTTTGTTAAGAAAATTCATAATTTCGTTCCTAAGGATTCCTTTATGGCTTCTTTTGATGTTAAATCCTTGTTTACGAACGTTCCAATCGAGGGTGCATTGTTATGCCTTCAAAGAAGACTTTCAGAATTTCATTTCACCTCTAAGGAAATTGAGGAATTAATTTTCCTTACCCGTACATGTATTAAGCAATGTTCTTTCGCTTTCAATGGGAAATTTTACACTATGTCAGATGGTCTGGCTATGGGTAACCCATTAAGCCCCATTCTTAGTGATATTTACATGCATTATTTTGAGGTTAAGTTGTTCCAAAAATTACAGTTTCAATTTTATGTTAGATATGTTGACGACTGTTTTGTTCTAATGAACCATAACCAGTTTCAAAATGACGATATTTTATCCGTTTTAAATTCTATAGATCCTCATATTCAATTCTCTTGTGAGAAAGAACAGGATAATTGCATTCCCTTTCTTGATGTTCTAGTTTCTCGTACTGAATTCGGCTTTGAAACTACCGTTTATCGCAAACCTTTTGCTGTCTCGTTACCTCCTCATCGACTTTCATCTCACCCTCCTAGTCAAAAATATGCTGCATTTAATACTTTTGTCTACCGTGCTATTAATCTTTGTTCTTCACCGGAACTTCTTAATGCTGAACTCAACTATCTTAAAGCTGTGGCTATTGATAGAAACTATCCTCATAGTTTGATTGATTCCATTTTTAAAAAACTTTCTAATAAATCCGAAACGAATATTGTTGAGAGAACTGTCATCAGAAAGAATTTGGTTGTTTTGCCATTCTTTCCCTCTGTGAGTTATCAGGTTGCTAAGATTCTCAAACGTTTCAATTTCCAAGTGGTATTCTCTCCTATGAATAAACTATGTTTCTCTTCTCTTAAAGATCCCATTCATCCTCTTAACAGTTGTGGTATTTATAAAATGAATTGCATTTGTAATTTATCCTATATAGGACAGACGCGACGGGCTTTAAAATTCCGCTTAAAAGAACATCAGAATTATGTGAAAAAGCAGCAATTAAATAAGTCTAGTATTGCGCAACATTGTTGGGACAAGAATCATTCTTTCGATTTTAATTCCTTTCAAATTGTCCAAAAATGCCCCAACCCATCAGATCTTGATTTTTGGGAATCCTTCCACATTTTGAAAAACAGTTCTGACTTGATGAAGGGGCTCCATTGTAGCCTTGAAATAGCTATTTGCTGTACTTTCTACCCTATTTGTGCTTTATTTACGTTGATTTTTAACTTCAAATACAGTTCTGACTTAGTTAACGATATAAATGCTATTCCTTTTTTCTGCAGTTTGGCGTCCATTTGTATAAATTATAATTGTTAGCCTTTTGGCTTTTCGTGTTGCTAATCTTTACATTTCAATTTTTTGCTCATATTTTTTGATTAATTTAAAATTTTATTTCATTTTATTTCATTGTGTTTTCTTTCTGCTGTTTTTCGGTACATATTTTTTCCCTATTTGCAAATTTATTGCTAATTTATTCATAAGTGGTTTCATTTTTTGACAATGTGTATAATCTATGGGATATTTTGGAAATTTATTTCTTAACGGTTTTTTCTTGATGGTTTCATGTAATAAATTTCGGCTCTAAGCATTGTCTTGTTTGTTTTGTTAATATCCAGTTCTTGCTATTTATACTGTCTTTTGTTCGAAAGTGTTGCTTTTATCGGATGACTCTTCATCCTAAAGCTCACACCTCTTGCATTGAAAAAGAGGCTCCTTGTAGCCTCGAAACACGTGTCTGCGGTATACCTGCATATTTGTGCATCTCTAACGTTGGAATAAACTTCACAAAGATACCCTGTTTGCACCTAAGTAAAGCTCATTCTAATAGGCATCAATCATCGAAACTTGGTATGCATATTATATGGGAAGGATTGGGGGGGGGGGGGGGGTGAATCGACTCAAGTTGTCTGGAATAGTTGTTTACATCTCAAATAAATCCGACAAACGTATCTAATCCTTTTATTGTACCGTTCTTATGCAGTTTGAAAAGCTCAATGGAGAACTAAACAAGAAGTTCTGTCAAGAACTAAACGAGCCTACTTTCCCGTAAATCGACATCGGCATTCTAGCATCTGATCATTATTCTCTTGATTATCTAAGACTAAAAATTATGTCAAACATACCTTTTTAGCACTTGAAGCTGATTTCTAAAAGCAAAATATACCCCTCTCATCAAATGAAATAGACACATAAAAAGTAAATAAATGAATAAATAAAGCTTTATCGCACCTTTTAAAGAATGTAACTGTTACAGTTCTTCCGTAGAAAAATTCCTCAATTGTTTTCAAAAAAAATTAAAAGTACAAAGTACATCAAAACACATTTTATCAAAGAAAGAAAAAAAAAAAAGAAAAAAAAAAAGAAAAAAAAAACTCGTCCGTTGATAAAATGTCTCGAATTTCACTTTTAATCCGTTGCCAGTTGTTAAATATAAATAAAGAATAAAATGCCCTCGTGAATGAAACATTTTTGTTACAAAAAAAATCGTCTGCACAGTCAGTCTTTTTTTTTTTCGGACTGTTTACTCAAAAGTTATTAGGGGTGACAGCTTGCTTGAGCGGTTCAATGTTGAACGAAAAATTGTTCAAATCGGAAATGTAAATACGGGAATGAAGTATCCTTGAAAAGTTCTTTCCAACAAAAAAAAGTTTGTTCAAATCGGACTGTTCATTAAAAAGTTAGTATCGCGGGACCGGTTATTTGAACGGCTCAAAGTTGAACCAAAAATTGTTCAAATTAAAAAATCAAATATGGGAATGAGCTGTACTCACCGAGATCTTTCCAACAAAAAAAAGTTTGTCCAAATCGGAATGTTCATTCAAAAGTTATTAGGGGGGGACAGACAGACAGACAGACCGACCGACCGACGCACAAATTCCCCATCTCAATACCCTACTTTCAAATTTTTAATTTTTCGATATTTATTTCATTTTTTTTGTTTCTTTTTGACTTTTTTTTACTTGGCGATATTTTTTGAACTTGGCGATATTTTTTGGACTTGGCGACATTTTTTAGATGCATTAAGCCAATTTTAATGCTTTTTTCGTCTCTTTTATTTTTAACGGGAAAGTAGGCTAAAAAGAAGGTTTGAAGTCACTTTTGAAGGAAGGGTGCAACCATAACTGTATTATATTGAAGTTTAGAAACAGGCTCTTATGCCATAGTTTGTAAAAAAAAAAAAGTAAAATAAATGAACAAATAACTGATAATAAATCTTTAAAGCTTTTTCTCTGGTCCCTTTTACTAATAAAAAATGATTATGTGTGAAAACTAAATTAGAATTATGATTATAAATAGATCTAAATATTAAAATCAAGTTTTTGAGCAATTAATTTTGTGTTGATGTTATTAAATTCGGCTGAGACGACCGTTTGTTGATTCCGAATTATTATTTCAGAATTCGAAAGAACACATTATCCTGATGTTTTTGCTCGAGAAAGGCTAGCGGCAAAAATCGATCTTCCCGAAGCAAGAATACAGGTAAACAGCCTTCAACTACACTTTGATTTTCACTTGATAATTGAAAATTTCCTAAAATATGAATTTTAGTGTAAAATAAGTCTCAGTTTCAAAAGTTTGAGTTTCCAATTTTCAAAATATGATCATCAGACTTTAACTCAAAATCCATCTAGCAACGTACTAAGTTGTAATGTATGTATGTTTTTAATTAATTCATATACTAACTTTATTTTTCGAAGTTATACTCCTGCATGAAGACCAGATTAACTCATAAATCCGTGCCCTTTGAACTGTGTACCATAATTTCCATAATTTTAGGTACCCCGAAATAAAGTAAATATATATCTATGTATATTTTTTCAAACAACTACTTTGAAATGGGAACGATTTATTTTTGAATGAGGGGCACCAAATTTTACTTGAGCTTGATCGGGGGGGGGGGGGCTGCATGTCAAGTTAAAACTATTTTAAATGTAAAAACTCTTTAAAGCAAACAAATTGAAACGTTTTATAAGCGTACTAGTAACTTTTCTTCTCGCCTTACTTGAACCCCGTTTGAATAGTATTTGATTTTTGAAAGAAATTTGAAATGATAAGCTGACCATATTTTGAAGATTGAAAACTTAAGACTTTTAAAGTTGGAAAATTAATCCTTCAAAAAAATGTCTGAATCAAACCAGAATTAAGGTTCTCTTAATTACAGTGCAAAAGTAAGTAATGAAGAACTTGAACAATTCATAGAGTAAAATATAAAAAGCAATACCGGTGTCAAAATTATAAAAGTATTTTACATTCACATAAAAATGCTGTAATTTACACTTATTTCACATTAAAATATAGTCTTCAAGAAAAAAACTTTTTTAAAAGAAATTTGCGCAATGGCAAGTGGATTAAGAGCAACATTTCACTAAATTAATATATTTTTTATGGATTTTGCTGACTTTTTAAAATAAAATTCTATCTGTCTCCACAGGTGTGGTTTTCGAACCGTCGCGCCAAGTGGCGTCGAGAGGAGAAACTTCGCAATCAGAGGAGGGCAGCAGAACAGGTTGCGTCTGCGCCGGGGCGGCTCCCGCTCAACACACCTTTCGCCAACTCTCTCTACCCCACCATCGCCCAATCTATGGCCAGCATACCCGACTCATACAGGTCTGGGTTCGTATTCCATTACTACGCATATTTTGCTCTTCCTTCCAAACTTTTGTATAATTCAGCTATTGTTAAATACTAACTATTAAACCATGCGACAGTGTAATAATGAAAAAGATCTTAATATGTAGCACTGGAGAGAGCATAGTAATGCACGTTTTTGGACAAATAAATTATTTGCATTCTTGTCCCGGTTATTGAAATATAAGCTCCAAAAGCCTGGAGAAATTTTAAGAAAAATCGCCAACTTTAATGAGCTCCGGTGAAAATGAATGACATCCTTCACACGCCTTGCAGATGCATGTCTTGCCACATTCAAACAGGGCCTTTTCTTTCTAGCCAAGCATTTAAATTTGGCGACGTTTCTTAAATTTCAGCAGACTTTAGGAGTTTACTTCTCGATAATATAGGGGCACAATAATTCATGCATCAGAAGAAACTGTGTCAATATGATCTTTGGTTTGCTATCCATTATTATTATTTTTTTTATTATTACACTATTCATGTAGTTCCCATAGTATCTAGTCATGATCATGGTCATGCTGAATGCTACGTCACAAAGTAAAAATATATTTTCTGCAGTGCGTCATGAATAGACGACGAGAATTCGGTAGCTTCTCGATGATCCAGTCTAGATAATGCTTTTCGTGTGCTTTTATATTGTTTGACTGCGTTCATGGCAAAATTTACAAGCAGTCAGTCTAGCAAGAAGACAAGAAAAGGGTTAATTCATTTCAACGTGTACTGTTTAGAATTCGGCAAACTGGCATCAATGCAAAGTAATAAATGAATCTGTTTGTTTTGATTTGGGTGTTTGCTTTTCCTTCTCATCAGTGGTCAAGTAGTTCAACGTTTTATCGCTTATAAGTCCTTACAAGCAACATAAGAGCCACAATGATGGCATGAGGTATGGACCACTGGCATACTAAATTTGCAAAATTTTTGAACAAGAAGAGATCATACAAACGAAAATTTAGCCATTTAATCTTTGTTTTCTTTATGTATTTTAATTATATTGTATCTAATTAGACATATGTGTGTGATTTTAGTTTAGAAGTTTACCTGAATATGCGTATCTGTATAACCATATTTACCTACCATGAATGAATTCCATATAAGTTGATTGCACTGTAGACTGGATACAATACAGTAATCTACGTAGTATAATATTAATGTGACGAGGCCAAAACAGTAGTTTTGTAGAACAGTTTTGGATTAAAGTTGCTATCCGTTTTACTTCGAGTAAAATTAAAACATATATTTTATCTTACAACAATATAAAAAAATTCCTCACTGCAAAGTGTTGTTTGTTTTTTTTTTCTTTTCTTTTATATCGATTTACTCAGCTTTCTCTAGTAAAATTGCCAATTGTTTTAGAAGAAAATTTAAAAACATGATTCGTCTGGAATTTTTTGTATTATAACTTTGTCGTAACAGAACCTGAAGTTCTGTCTAGAATGAAACTAGTCTAGTTAAACATATGAAAACTTCGAGTTTTCTATCAGATAATTTTTTCTCCATTAAAGTCAGCTTTCAGTTATGCTAGTTTTTTCTGTTTTTCTACTATTTTTTGCTTTAATCGTTGGAGAAAAAATAATGAATATGTACATAAAAAGAAATAATCTCAATAAAACTCATAACTAAATTATTTATGTAAAAAATAGCATCGTAAGCAGCTCTTCATAATTGGGAAAGCAGTTTAAACAACTCGAATTTCAATTTTTTATCGTTCCCAAACATAACGTTCGCATATGATTTCAATTTAAGTCATCCCTTGAATTTTTTTAGTAAAAATTACGTTTCATTTATGTAACACTTCATACCAACAGTAAAATATCCAATTTAGTATTCAGAAATACTTGGTTTCGAATCAATATTTTAATCTCTGTATTTTTTTCCTCCACAGCATGGCATCGATGCCGACTTACTCCAGCAGCATGGCTCCCAGTTCGTGCCTGCAACAGCAGACGGCATCGTACTCGTGCATGCTGCCTCCGCCGCCAGGGGGCGGCCCGCGCGCCTACGACCCCCTGAGCCTGGGCAACTACACGCGGAGCCCCGCAGCGCCCCAAACGCCCCACGCCATGCAGCCCAACAGCCAGTTCTCCAACAATGGCACAGCAGCGGCATCCACAGGTGAGGAGAGAGGTCACTCTTTTTGGGTTTTTCTTCTTCTTTTTTTTAACACATATCCTGGTTAAAACAGGTTCATTACAAATATTTCGGTCTTCAATTTCGAAAAAATTCCAGATCAGAGCCCCGAATCCCAACCACTTCTTACAGTATCATCGAAGACCATCGAAAATTACTTTTTTTGAGCTTCATAGTCGAAAAAATGTTTGAGAAAAGTCCCTCAAAGGAGGGGCGATCTCCCTCATCGCCCCTTGCTTGTATTCGCCCTTGGGGCTAGGCAGGCAATTTGACATACTAGCGGGCAATTTGTCCATATGCCACAGGAACTCGTTTATAGTGTGAGCATCTATTCACAGTACAGTTATAAGGACACACAAAGAAATGACAAGGACAGGAGAGAGACAGTACATCCACGCCGGAGACGAGAGTCAAACCCGGGACCACATCATCCGGGTCAGACTTCTCTAACCTCTAGATAAGGTGGCTGACAAAAAACATGTTGGCACGGCAGATTGCAAGATTAAAGTGAAATTTCGATTATTAAACCAGTCAAATCGTTAGAGTAATTGAGCAATTTTTATAAGTTTCTTTGTACTGTTTTCTAACCGTTTCAGTCTTTAAAGTGTCAGAAGAAAATTTGGCTATATGCTGACTGAATTTAATGTGACAAAACCATCCTTCTGACATCACCGAAAAGACTTTTCTGACGAAACTGTCTGTTCTTGCAGTTCAAACATATGAGACGAGTGAAACTTTCCAAACATTAAAGGGAGCGATACTTAAAGGCATTTCAAACAAATTTACTTTAATTACATGCTTTGGCTGTCATCGGAGACAATAGTCCCCGAACTTTTGGAACCTACTACCAATACTATTTGTGTTAGTTTTCATAAGAGAAGATGACATTCTGCTTCTCTGGGTGGAAAGAAAAGAGGACTCATACATGAAGGAGTACCACAATCATTAACTCCTTTTTTTTAATCTGTTTATAATCACTTCTCGCTTTTGTTATAAAGAAGTAAATATATCTCTATTCCACAGAGATGATTTATGTGTGCTAGCATATGGCACTCTTTAATTGTAGTTTATTGATTACTAATTGTTTTGACAAACTATTGATGATTTTCCATGGCGTTTAATATTATTTCGTCTTCGTTTCAGGACTAATCTCGCCCGGGGTTTCTGTGCCCGTCCAAGTGCCCGGACAGACCAACGACCTGAATAACTACTGGACTCGGCTCCAGTGACATCACCCACCCACCACAGACTCCGCCCTTGGTCTGTGGCTCAGTCGGTCTGATCAGAAGAGCGCGAAGGGCTTCTACCAGGACATCAGGACAGCGTTGGCCGAGCAGCAGACGGGCATCTGAGGCGATTCTCCCACCTCTTATCTGTCACGGAACGGAGCGGCGACTAAATTCCAAGCTATTCCATGAACTTGTTGTTTATTTTCGAGATTGCACTTAAGTTTGTCAAAAGATATGATGCATTGTAACACGCGTGTGCCAAAACATTATCCCAGATTGAAATCAATAAGACAGTATTCCTAACCATCCGGCTATAAATGGCAAGATGTCTCGTCATTCAAAGCGTTAAGGCAGCGACATCTTCTGCAGTGGCTCTATTTCTGTTTTGGATTCAGCGTGAAATTTAATTCTGAGCACTATGCAAATTATCGCCCAATCTATTTCTGCAATTGGCTTTTTTGATAACGAGATGTCTTGCCATTTTGCGTTTGAAAGTTTGATTAAAGTTTTAAGAGATGACAATTAGACATTGAGAGGTTTAGTTCAGAATTTTACATGGACAAAATTACATGTTTAGACTCATCTCCCCCTTATCACTCCAATAGCTAGTCTCTTATTTTCTTTCGCAATCATGAATATGCATATTAACACTGATATTACGGAGCCTTGAAGCAATCTCAATAACTTTTTATGTTCCTCAAAATTGTCACCTGTCTATCGACTGTGACTCCAAAAAAAGACGTTACCTGCATTTTTAAGTATTATTAATTTAAATACCAAGATCTAAATTCAATATCGGTTTCTTCAGTGAAAAATCAGAAGCAACTCTTGCAGGAAGAATCTAACTTATTTATTAAATCGTTGCTGGGTATATTTTTCTTACCTTGGCGCCCGGCTTGCCATTTTTCACTAGGCTAAATTTCTTGGGATGTCTCCTGTAAATTTAAATTTTCACATTCTGTGTCGACAATGTAGTATTTTAAATTTACCCCTGGCATAAATCAATACTGAAAAATGTTTACACGTGTCTTGGACTTGGAAAGGAAGAACATTATCGCTTAGTTCTTTTTTCTGGTGATGAAGGAAGGGTTCATGTAAAACTGAAACTTGCCCATGTAGATTTCATTGCACATTTAAATGGAACAGGAGTAGTGTTTTCACAGCATCGGTGGCTTTTATGTCTAATGTATTTCCCATAGAAAAGAGAAAGAAGATGCCACTTTGGTTTTTATGGTTCCACCTGTGTCCATATAGTTTGAATACATTTTGACTTGTGTTTTTTTTTTTTAATCTATACACTTGTTTATTTACATTTGTTAATTAACATTTACTCATTTTCAGTTGCTCATTTGCATTGCCCGCTGAAATCCATCAATTTTATTTCCTCTCCGATATTTTTAGGCGAAGATAACTTTTTAGAACTCGTTTCATTTCCATAATTTTAACCCACACTAAGCGTTAAAGAACGAACGAAAAAATGTGTGAACTGAATATTTTCTTATATTTTAATGGAAAGAAAAAAATTCTTACAAGACTTTTTTTAATTTTCAACTTTTTCCGTATTGTCATAGTTTTTAAACTGGTTGTAATTAAACGATGTTTTCACAAGAATTTTAATGTAAGGTTAATAACTTCTCAATCACTTTGAAATAAGTTTAAATACGTATATTTTTTCAAAAATATGATAGTATTTTTTTACGTTTCAAGCTAGAAAGAAGTGTAAGCTTCCAAAATAAATGCTGAGGAGTAGATAAAAATAGGAAGTCAATTTTATATATATATTTATTTATTTTTTAATTTTCTAAATAATTTTACGTAGGAAGAAACCTACGTAAATGCCAGTCTTCTTTTTTTTTTTTTTTTTAACCGATGAAACCAATGACGAAATTCTCAAGATGAGTTGAGAGATTTTTACCGCAGAAATTCGGTAAAAATAAAACCCAATTCAACAAGTAAATTGTATGAAATCTTACTTCACCTGAGACTGAAAGATATTTTAAACAAAATTCTTCGCATGCTTACGAATTTTTTTTTTTTCGTCATTTGATGCTTACCATAAAAATTGTATCGTTGCAGATTATGATTGGTGCAGAAAAAAAAAGCCCAACCACCCTCATTGTGCATTATATACTTTCTTTTAAAAGTAGAAGAGTTGAAACTATTGTGAGTGATAAGGGTACATATTGAGCAAATTGTGACTTAAATTAGCCGATTTAACTTGATATTTCGCTCCTATTGTTTTTTTTTTTTAGTTTTTTGAATGTAAATTTGTTAGTGACAGTGTGAAGAAATCAGTTTTCTGTGATAACAAAATTTGACGCCTGCTTTGCTGTGGAGATCTGAGTTGTGCAAAACATTTGTTCCATTTCAGAAAAAAATAATTTATTCGTTTATTTTTTACCAGTTGGTTGAGCAGCCAAATGCAGAATAACCTGTCTACCTTGAAAATCAATGAGAATTTTTTTTATTATTTGAATAACTTAGTGAATGTTGGAAAATCAGAAAATTTGTACAACTAACGTTTTTGGGAATCTTTATATCTTTTTCTTCATTTGTGCCATACCGTTTAATGTAATGCAGTTTTAAAATGTGTCTTCTGTGTTTTACTTCTTCATGTTACAACCATTTTTCCTTTATTTTCGTTACGCTTCTTAATTTTCATTACATATTTTAAGTCTATTTATTTAATGATTTGAAGCAAATGAACTTTTCTTCACAAGTCTTATGCATAAACTCTTGTAAATTTTGATTTATATCAAAATTCCGAGATTTGACACGCTTCTCAATAAAAGTGACCTTTCACTTTACTTCGAGGTAATAACAGTTTTTTTATCTGTGAGATAAGACTCTCACTGACTATTACTTAGAAGTTTTTTTTTTTTTACTGGCAGAATATATTTCTCATTAAAATGAATTAAAATGTAATATTTGTAAAGGACATGTTAACAATTGATTCGCTGTACTTACAAAGCATATACAAAATATCAACTGAAAAAACAAGTCAATAATTTTTAACTATGTAGGGTCTAAAGCAAAATTTGAGTAAAAAATCCACAAAAACTATTATCTAAAATGATAGGAAGATTATTGGGATGAATATGACTCAATAGATGAGTTTATTTGTATGCATTTCTGAATTAACTCGCTAATAAGTTGAAAAACTAAATAACATTTTATGAAATGGAGCTCAAATTGCTCGGCATTTGCCATGTACATTGTACAATACAGAACCATTTGTAAAATATATGTACATCAGACTTCTAACAATCAATACGAATGTCGTCCATGTTTTAGAGCAGTGCTTCTTAATAGATTCAGGCAAACGTCCCCTTTGAGAAGATTTCATTATTTTTATTTTCTTCATGCTTCAAATTGAATGACTACTAATTACTAATTTATCATGAGCTCTTTGCCAGAGCTTAACACGTAATTTTAAAACGCTGTTTTAGCATTTCGATTCTTTAAAGGGGGAGGGTGGAAGATTTGGTTCATGTTGGAGCCGCACCTGCACATTCCCGCATTTCTTGCTCGTTGAAAAAAAAAAGCGATCTCGAATTGCACAACTTCGAAATTACAATGCAGAATTTACATTTCTTTGCAATCATCTTTGTTTGAATTATCGGGTAGAAAACAGATTATTATATTTTCGTACTTAGATGTATTTGACAACGATAGAATAAAGAATTTAAGTAAAAAATCGGCGATGTGTACAAAAATATAATATTTATATTTAAAATATATAACGGCTGCTGCGTGCACTGAATATTGAACTGAGTCGGGCTTGAAGACGCCAGATGTGCCATTATTCACAAGTTTTCGATGTCCCAGTTTTTTTTTTTTTTTTTACTCTTAAGTTGTATAGTATATTTTTAATGGTGTCAGATTCACTCTTGAACACTATACCTTACACACAATATCACTCAAATTTTGTACACTTAATCATCACTCTTTTCACCGAAATTCATATCAATGACTCGATCCTGATAGCTGCAGTCTCCACGCATATGTCAGACACTTTGGCTTGTAATGAAACCTTATAAGGCAAAGTAATTTGACATGTCTCGCAATAATAAGATAATGATTTCAAGGGTCGACAAAGACATGAATAACTTTTCTTTGTTTGAGTACTCAGAGCTTCAGCTTTTATTTCGTTTTTCTTTCTTTCTTTTTTTTTTTTTACTATTTTTGAGAACAACCGCCGCTGCGACTGGGAACTTTTTTCTTGGCCTTTTTTGCTCACCTGTTCAATATTGTTTAAGTACTTATACTCATACCAGCTTGTAAAACACAAAAGAAAAATATTTTTGTTTATATTTTGACTAATTTTTGAACGAATTATTTTTATTATACTGAATTCTCAATCACAGCCCTTCCACTCTGAACTTAATTTTCAATCACAACCCTTCCTACTGACTCTGAACTCAATATCTGCCAAACACGCGTATTCTCCAGATCGCTTAACTCGTGGTCAGACACCTGAATAGCACACTGAAGCTTACTCATTAGTTGAATAAGACTTTGCCCGTCGCTCGGCTGCCTGACTGAGTGTCGAATCGTTTGGAGAATACGAGTATAAGCGACAAAGGTTAACATGATTTCAATGCACAATTTTAATTGCACAATTTTATGAAGAATTAAATACGGAGTGCAATCTTGCCAAACATTGTTTTTAACTATCATATGTATTCAGTTAAGATTTCGGCTCCCCGAACATACGAAAAGACATTCGTGGCCAAAAATTCCTGAGGATCATGGCATATCTGCTGTGTCGCCAGTTTTTAGTGATTTTAATTCAGAGGAAAGATAGTGCCGTTCATCATTGATGATCCATGTACAGTATGAAGTTGTATATATTTGTGATTTTTTAAACGCGGTCCATATTCTATTTAGATGTTCGATGGTTGGATAGAGCGCAGAAAATCAATAAGCACGAGTTTGATAATCATAAATTTACCTTTAACTCAGATTTCCTTAATTAGTAGTTTAATGTAAATAATTTGAACAGATGTGTTTGAAGAATATTCTTGTAACCCATCAGTAGAAATTATGGGCCTTAATCCGACCTCCTATGTTTTTCAAGCTAGCCCAGATACGGTATCAAAGATAAGAGTGTGCTGTGATTATTATATAAACCAATTACAGTACATTAGTATGTGTTTTAATTTAAAGAGTTTTCATTTTTCTGGTACATTTTGTCACTTTGTGAACAATAGAGTCTACACTGATTTGCGCACAACTCAATTTTTATTATTTTTACTGTGCCCAGAAACATAGTTGCATTTAACATTAATAATTAAAAATACGTTTCGGTTATTCAACTAAAAACATTTTCTTACGGAACTGAGAAATTCCGAAAGGAAAACTGCAGAATCAAGCTCTTACTGTTGTAAAACTTCTACGATTGATTATCATTCGTATGTCATCGTAGGAATTATAATCAATCATTCGCCTGATTGACTTGATGATATTATCAAGTCCGCTCTCATCGAGATTCTTAGCTTAAAAACAGAAATTAACCGGACTTTCAATCCATGTTGGTCAAGAAATTAAAAAATAATTTGTCAAATTGTGCTTAATGATTTTCTGCGCATATGAGTTTGAAGTGCGTTGTGTAAATTTTAAAGTGGTCTTCCTCTATGTATATAGCACAGCACGCAGATTTTTTGAGAATTGTAACATAAAAAACAGACAGTGATTTTATTTGTTTTTGTTGTGTATATTTTTATTTATAAATGCTTTGTGTGTATCATTTGTAATAAACTTTGTACATCATATAAGGAGTTTTTATTTGCAATTACAACATCCACTTGTTTTAAGTTTTTTATTTTTTTTTTTAAATACCCCCCCCCCTCCCTCCTGTTCTCAAAAGATATCTAAAAGTGTAGTTATAGTCACTGTGTTTTATTAATAGGAGAGTAAGGAGTGGGCATTAATCTGAGAAGTTTTCAAAATTAACTCAACACAGGGACGTCATTTCAAGTTTTTCCAGGGGGGGGGGGCAAAGGGTAAAAACACAATGCAATTTTACCAGAAAACAACAAAAACAACGCCCACTTATATAAAAATACATTGATTTCTCAAAGCAATTGACCCCCCCTGCCCCTCCCCCCAAATGGCGGGCTTGATTCAACATCGCAGTTTTAGTAATGTTTTTATAATTTCAGAGGAGAGGGAAAACTATGGGATCCCTCTTGAAATTCGTTCAAAATTGAAATAAAATTTAGGCTGTATCTCTGGTGACATTATAAAGGGTCAAGTGCTCCTCTCGTATGTTTTCCAAAATTGAAGTTTTAAACAAGTTTTTTCCTTTTCGTTTCTGTAAAGAAATAGAGGATTAGGGGTCTCCCCAGGAAAATGTTTTTTTACTTGATAAGTAGTGGAGGCAGTGCCTCAGCAAAAATATAAATATACGTTACTGTTACTACTATATTTTAAGAATACTTAATTTCATTTGTAATCGTAATATACTTTGTAGCTGTGAATGTAGTTTGAATAAATATAAATAATACGGGAAATTTCTTTACTGACGATATACAGTGGTGATAACATGCGGTATTTCCAAGATTTGTTTTTCACAATTTCCTTTTCAACGTGAAAATTTTATTAGGCATGGGGATCAAAGAAGTGTTAAAATACTGTGGTTTTACACTAAAAAATAAGTGAAAAAAAATGCTAAACTTGCGCAAAAAAAAAAATCGTACTTAATGATTTTAAAAAAATATGTTGAAAGGAATGAATCCCTTCATGAGTCTCCCAACTTACTACTAATGTTCATGCTTTTGAACTATGATTATGAAGCATCCAAAAAGTAGGGGGGGGGGAGAGGTGCTCAACTTACGAAAAATTGGGGGTGATGGAATGAAGCAGTAGTTATACTTATATTTAGGGAGTCGTTTTAGCATAAGAATCAGCAATAAGTGTCAGACGCATTTAGAAGAATTTTCATTTTCTCATCTCAGTGTAAGTAAAGGAGGCAGAAACTTTACTGAAAAATTAAAAAAAATGTTATCAATTAAAAATATTTTTCAACAAATACTGGGGTCTTCATAGTTTATTGCAGCAAGTTGTTAACTTTATTTACTTATTTATATATTTATATTTGAACTAATTGAGATTTTTTGATTGTAGTCAACGAAATCTTACTTTGTCACTGCTAGAGGCAAAAAAAAAAAAAAAAAGCAGAATATTTTATTTTCTCAAGCGAAATAAATTATTATTAGAAAGGATTCATTCTCAAACTCCACAATTCATATTGCCATGCAGTCAAAATTAACTTAGAAACATTAAATAAATTTATAATAATCAGAAGTTTACTTTTTTCTTTCAAATATTATCATATTCAATGAAGTTTTTGAAATTTCTGATCAACTGTTTTCATGCAAAAATACTTTTTCACTAACTTGAAGCATCAATTTTTCTCCGAATCCCAGTTTAAGAACTCCCTGTGCCAGCGGCACCCCAAAATGTAGCAAAGAAAGGTAAAAGTTTTGAATTTCTGGTATCAATGCTAATTTCAGATGACAAAAATACACCAAAAGAATACTTTTTATCATTATTATAATTATTGTTGAGAAGTAAAGCGTTTTCATGAAAATAGAAAATGATAAAATTGAAATTTGAAAATTTTTCTTTGTTGAAGAAGGTGTTCCTTAAACAATGTAGCAATGCAATGTAGCATGCAATTTTTTTGAAAATTTGAGCTTATACATAGCATTAATTTGCTACAGTGAACTCTCACTTGTACACCGCCTCATTTATACGACGATTTTCAATGGTCCCAGCACATTCAATAGCAAAATAATAATGATATCATTCGTTTATTCGTCGCTCTAAAGATCAAAATATACTTATGCGCTTTAATTTTACTTATTACTTTAATTTTACTTATGCGCCGAATTTTTCGTAAAATGTCAAACATTTAATTTATTTTCTTTAAAAAATTAGCATGTTTCCTCACTTTCCTTTTTAATATTTCGCTTTTACTGCTCACGGAAGGTACTTTTTTCCGTCTGAGCTCGAGTTCGGATAGGGAGAATTATTTATTATGCATTGTTTTAAAATTAAAAGTTTGTGACTAGGTACTCTACAATTTTGGTTTTCTCTTTATCATTGTAGTTACGGTTACAGAAATTGCCAAACCGTAGTAATATGTTCCTTTTCTACAGAAACATTCTTATTCATGCTCTCATTTGAAATTATCTTGGGTTTAGACCTTCAAATAGACTTGTTCACTTATACGTCTCTTTCAGTTATGCTCCTTTTTCTGTTGGTCCCTTGGGCCGGCGCATAAGTGAGAGTTCACTGTGTTTATTTTACTATATTTCTAATATCGGGTTTCAATCACACATTTGTTGAAATTTATTTAATAGAATTAGATGAATGAACAAGCGTTAATCTGAAGTGGTGTTTCTGAAACGTACTTGGAATAAATGTCAACTAAATTGAATTATAAGATAGCCATACACATCACATGCAGTAAAATGGAGAGATAAAAAAAAGAAAGAGGAAGATGAATTAATTTGCTTTATTCCCCTTTCTTTCAATTTTGCCTCATACTTAATTTTAATTTCAAAAAAGAAATATCATGTATTGATTTCATCACGAAATTAAAAACAAATAAACGATTCCAGCTTAAATTTTAAAAATTTGTTTCGAAAATTTTGAAGGGGGCTGCAGCCCTATCAGCCCACCTCCTGAATACGCCAATGAATTAATTTGTTTTTTTCCACTTTCTTTCAATTTTGCCTCATGCTTAATTTTATTTTCAAAAATGGAATCTCATGTCTTGATTTCAGCACGAAATTAAAAACAAATAAACGATTCCAGCTTAAATTTTAAAAATTTGTTTGGAAAATTTCGGAGGGGGCTGCAGACCTATCAGCCCACCCCCTGAGTACGCCACTGCCATGTGCTATTTCAACGTTGCTGGGGTGTTAGAGCTCTGGAAATGTAGGGGAAAGGGCGAACCCAACAGTATCTGACAAACGATAAGCCGCCAACAAACTGAAAGGAAAAAAAAAAGCCCTGCTTGAGAATTTTGTCACATGTGCCTCCGTGCAGTGCAGGACTGGAAGGGGCCGCAAGGCGGACCATACCGCTTTAGTCGGTTTTCCCTTGTGAACTTTTGCTGACTCAAAATTATTTCTCCATCAGTCCTTTGAATATCTTCTTGTTTTTGAACGGAATTCTGAAATTTCACACATTTTATCTAATATCTTTCTTTTTTTTAATATTTTTTTACCAGTGTGAATTTTGTATTTCTGTGGATAATTGCTACTTTACTGCTAAAGCACGAATGCATGTACCGAACTCATATAAGATCATATTTTTACAACTATAATTTTCAAAAATTTCTTGTAGATGGTACTTGAGTCTCTTCTTCTCCAACATCACCAAATATCACCTTTATGCATTTTCAGAGCTACAGATTTAAATTATTTAAAAGAAAAAGGATCTATCTCCATCATTTTCAAAAATCGTCTAAAATTGATATTTTGAAATTTCCATTTCGAAAAATATCCCGGAAAATGCAAAATGCTACGTTGGTTTTTAATTTTGGCCAAGCAAAAATAAATAAATAAATAAATAAATAAAATCATTGACTTTCCCATGCTGTAAAAGTACTAATTCATCTCTGATGCAGTTCGAGTTTCACTGAGCGTATTCTAATTAAATCATTTTTCCGAAGTACAAGTATTCCGGCAATCTTCTACAGCAAAGATTCAATCATACTGGGCGCAAAGCTTAAAATTCGATGTTTTTGTTAGTAACACGTTTTTAATGTAGCCCATAACTTTTTTTTAAAGCATTCAGACTCTAAAATTACAGTAAATCTCTTCCAATAGTTTTGAGCTGATTAGAACGAGACAGAATGCCTTTGATTCCAATTCTAAAGCCAAAAACATATTGTACATTTACTCTAAGATCCGATTAATGTTAAGCTACCTTCATCCCCTCATCTAGTTTATTTATAAGTTATGTATAAAAATTTAGATAAAAATATTACAAACATGACGACATAGGGCCGTCATAGCATAAGTGGTCAAATCATAGGGCAGTGATCGCCTGTTTGAAGTTTCAACAACAGTAATTTTGCAGATTTCCTGTGAGTATCTTAAAATTTTGCAAGAATCTGCCAATTTTCTGCTGATTTTTAAATTTAGGTGTAAATTTAAAAACCCATATTTGACTCACAATTCTGTGCTTTCGCAGAGAAAAGTTTGTGTGATGCCTTCACAAAATTCTGCACGGTATCCTGCAGATTTTCAGATTTCTGTAAAATTTCTTCATTAAGTTGAAGGAATGCAGAAAAACTGCAGAATCAAGTGAGTATCACACGCAATAAGATTCGTTCAACCGAACTCACAAATTAATGTTTTCTGGCTAAAGTTGACTGGAGAGTAGAAGTTGCAGTTCAGTTGCGAGTTAAATTGAACGAGTTTTTCTATGTGCAATACCCCGCTTTACTCAATTACAAATCGCAGCAACTCTATGATTGGATCACATTTGCTCAGACAAACCTATTAATCGTGACGAAAACGATTTGCAAATTTTTATCTATTTTTATTTATAACTTGTTAGAAACAGCTTCTGCTATGAGCACAGTGAAGGCGGAGGGGGTCCAATCCCAGAAAACTTTAGTTCAAATCACATTAACAAACCTGGTACGATTTTTTAGATGCATGTGACGACTTAATTAACTCGCTTGTAATAATTCTTTAGTCTGATTTTCCAGCAATCTCAAACTGGAAAAAAAAATTCATAATGACACTACACTCCCAAGCATCTCTTTTTCTAGTGTGATTTTGTCAAAGAGAGAAAGAAGAACAACAAATTTTCTTTTCTTAACACTTTTTAAACTTGTTTTCATATGTTTTTGCGACAAACAAATACAGAACAAAATAATCCTTGTGTTATTGCAGCTCTAAAATATTTCACCCCCTCCACTTTTATCGTGCAATATCTGCTGTTTACGTAATCAAAACGTCCAATCCCCCCATTCATTTCCAAAGCGGACCGAGCTCGTTGTTTGAGAAAATTCCATTCACTGTTTCGGAGCCTTCATACATTTATCCCAAGCAACGAGGGAATACCCTGGTTGAGGATCTCGGATGCTCGGCACGCAGGGAGGAGGGTCCCTCTCGTCGTCATAGCAACCGGCAAAGCGGGTATTTGCTCAGTGAAGCGGAAGGCGGTGCTAGAACGCCGGACAGTGAACCAGTCGGGTGTGAAATAAGGCCTACGGTCCCTCCCCCTTCTTCTTCTTCGCCGAACCTCCTTTTTTGCTTATTTATTTATTAAAAAAGATACCTCCTTTCAATTTGCCTTCAAAGGTATATGGAAAAAAACTTTTTTTAAAAACTATCGGAGAGGGCTGCTTTCTGCATTTATATGTATCTCGCGCGTTCGACTGCCCCCTCCTGTGTATGTGTTTTCGGATCCAGTGATTGAAGTGGCCCGGATTTTTTTTTCCTTCCCACGACGACACGTTTTCTATTTGATATATACTTTTGTTTTCGTTTGATGCGAAATGTATTTTTTCTTTTTGATTTGTTTCTGTAGTATCTTTGCCTTTTGGAATCGAAATTACTAAGTTTGTGACTTATTTGATCTAAAATCAAAATGCTACGGCGTCGATTACAGAATTTTTCTTCTTCCTTTGCACCGCATTTATTCATCGAAAAGCATTTTCAGTTTGTTTTCATCGGATTCACCGTCTTAATAAGATGCAAAAATATTCCCGAAAACGAAATATTCAACATTTTGCACTTTTAGAGTATTTTCATGAAAAAGATGAATATCTCTTTATTTTGCACGATGTCAAATTCTATCTCCGAAACAGAAATGAATATTTCAGAAGTTATTTTTTACTACCAGTGTTTTATTCGAAAAACTTTAAAATCAAACACAGTTGTTAATGTCTATAGGATTGTAGAAAAACGTAATATAGAATATCATTAAAAATGTCTCCTAGTACTTTACAATTTCTATATTAACTACTAGTTCAGAAAGTAAAAAAGTTCTTATAAAATACTTTAAAACAATTCTAAATTCTGAGTAGAATATATATTGTCAGCTATCGTTTTATACACTGTCGAGGTTTTTTTGTAGCTGCGAATATTTTATACATTTTAAATGAACACAAACTAAATACTTTCAATTTTAAACACAGCACACATTTATTAACTACTAGCTTAATACCCGGCGTTGCCCGGGTGCTTATTAATACAACATAGCATTCAGGGAAAATAAGTTTGAAAGAGTTCTATTCTTATGGGTATAAAATAATTTGCATCAATCAGTCTCTTAGGTACAAACTTTGAAAAAAACTAAAATATTACAGAAAGTTAAACGTTTACAGAAAAATAGTCTTATCAAAAGGTGAAAATTAAAGAGAAATGTTGTCTGTGCTTTGCCGCGTCCACTGGCATGAAATATATGCACATGGAAGTGAAAAAATTGCATCAAATTCACCCGCCAAATTCAAAATATTAACTTTTCTCTATTAACTGTTCCCACCTACAAAGTAAAAATTATTATAACTCAATCTAATAAATCTGTCTGAAATAAATCTGTTTCTCGTTCTGAAGGCTTATCTCCATTACAGACGCAACTGTTGTCGTATTGCAAATTTGAAATTCAAATCCGTGGTTCTTTTTATAAAGTCCACATGAATTATGATTGTTTTTTACTTATTTCAATGCTAAAAGGAAATTAAGTGAGCCTTAAATTGAAAATTCATTACTTTAATCGTAATCATTGTTGGAAAATACTCATATTTAAAAATCTTAAATTTCATCAATTTGAATACTAAAAGGCCTATCTCGATTACAATATAAATAGGCTAGATTCCTATAAAAGGGTCATTTTTTGACAAAAAATTTAAATTTGAGCTTTTTAGATTTTTTAAAATTTCAAGACCCCGCCTATGAGAATTCTAGGGCATCAAGGAACCTCTGTGTCAAGTTTGATGAAAATCTGACGCAAACTGTGGATTTGTATAGAGAACAAGTATATATATATACATACACTCATTTTTATAGATATAGATGTACACGATTAAAAACTGAAAACAAAAAACAGTGCATTACCGTTAACGTCAGGTATGCAAGTCAGTGAGCAAAGCATTTGGCTCGCTTTTAAAAGCATTATTCAAATTGTATTGTCACTCACTCCGTGGATGAACTATAATTCAAAAGTTAAAATATATACAAATTCGAACATGAATTTATGAAAAAAATAATCATCACTACATCAACTAATAATAATTATAATAACAAAATAAATACATTAATAAATAAATCGACGCTGAAAGAAAAAAGATGAAAATGGTATTAAAAAACCTCCATTTGAGTAGTCTCATTTGGGTAAAAAAAATCGTCTTCATCCCTTTTTATTATGTAAAGTATAAAATCAGGTAATACACATAAATCACATAATTTCAGGTGACGCTTCAAGCAGAAACATTCTCTAGATGAAAGCAGCTTAGAAGTCCAGAATCTGTCGTATACAATAGGGAAAATCCTGACTATACATGGGTTTATTTTAAGTGGTTTTGATTATACGTGGTTTAAGGCTAGAAGTTTTTATTTTATTTCTGACGGATGAGTTTTGATTTTACGCAGAAGAGGGATTGCAAACAGAAATTTTTCCCCTCCTTCAAAATTCGAGCTCATTAGATTGAACAATGAGATACTAACATCGATGAAATGTTGATAGTTGTAAATCGAAGTTTCTTTTCTATCAAATGCTTCTTATTCCAAAGTTTTGCATTTAACTCAGAAGTGTGCGATTTGATGAATTTAAAATATGTCCAAGATCACCTATTTATTACTTTCATTTATAAATAGATGTTTATATTTTTCGTAAAGATATGTTTCTTTTTATAAGTTATATTTCACCGAGAAGTATTAACACAAAACTTTTGATACGACACTAACAAACTTGCAAAAAATAATTCAGGAAGTTCACTGTAAAAAAAAAAAAAAAGTGTTGTGTAAATTTGTCATTTGTTGCTTTGTATGACGTTTTCCAATTTGTGGAGAAAGTAGCTCGAATTTCAAGAAAAGTTTATATGTTGGAGGAAACTTTCATGATGGTTTGTTGTAAGCTTCCATCTAGCGTCAGAACTAAATTAACTGAAGTGAGATTCAAAGCGCATGCTTGAAAATCGGTATCGAAGCTAAGCTCTTAAATTCTTATGAACGAGGTTAACAAGTGCCTCTGTGGCCGAGCGGTGTAAAGCTCTTGCTTTGAGAGCTATTTCTGAGCAATAAGACCGAGGTTAGGTGTTCGTTTCTGCACAAGTGAACTAGTCGTTGTTTCCTTTCTTTATGCTCTAAAAAAGTAATTGAAATAAATTTAAAATTGGTGTAAATTTAATTGATGTACAGTTTTTGAGCGAAACATCGAATTTAATAAATATTAAATAAGTTAATAATTAAAAATAAAGTAAAAGATAGAAGTTGAAAAAAAGACAAAAAAAAAAAAAAAAGAAAACTTTCAAGAAACTCTAATAGAAGCTTATGTTCCCTAATATGTAACCTTTCAAACAATTTTTTCTGCAAGCTTACAGAGAATTCTGGTGCAACCGTGTACATAAATTAGTGATACGTTCCAACTCAGTAACATCAATATGGAGTAACCTAACCTTCCTAAAGCGATGTGTCGCTTTACATCAGTTTTCTCAGTTAAGTTACTTCAGATCATTGGAGACTGTAATACAACCTCTGAATTTATGAAGTAAGGTTACACAAAAGTTTTTCGCGTTGATAAAATATCAAAGCAAATTTGAACCAACATCTTTGTTGCCTCTTACTTTTCGAAAATGGCGAAATGACATTTTGAGAAAATAAATGAAGATCAAAAGAGGTCGACTTAAGTTAAGAAACAATTTTTGACTTTCAATAAAAGAGCCTGTCTCAACGAGTTAAACACGATTGGTTGACGATCATTCTTATGCAGCTTCAAGTAGCTCGAACACATATAACACCCCAATGCCTTTCCTGGAATAGGACTCCTTGTCACGGGCAATCCACCCCATTTCACTGGCATCGATCGGCGAAAAGAATGTACCCGAAACAAATTTCTCAACCCCAGTTTACCGAGAGGTAATTTATTCCCTCCACCCATAATCCGTCGCATTAAACGCGCATTAAGCATCCTCAGGAAATTCTTAACGACACCGGAGCGGGGGATGTCTCCCCCGATAAGACGCGCAGACGACTCATTACTGGGCTTCGACTGTTTGTCTCTTGAGGAGAGAAGTTTTTCTGCTGCTCTTCACGTTGCACCCAGAGACGCGCGCTGCGAGAGGTACGCCAAAGACACAAGAAACATTTTCAAATCAATAGGTGACCTTCAAAGTGGGAAAGGTGTCTATGTCTGTAGCCTACGCTAAGGCCCTTATATGTACGAGCCGACGCATCAAGATTAAGTTTGACCACTTTGGATCCAGCCCGTGTTTGAGTGCTTGGGTGGCTGTCTTTTCTGGCAAAGTATCGCATTTTGGTAATTTTTCACTGTGAGCAATTATTAGCATCAAGTGGTTTTGGCAAAGCTTAGCAATGTGCCAAAACTTTTTTCTGGTAACCCTAGCTCGCAGCAATGAAAAATTAAAAGTAAAAGTATATAAGTTGGATCCAAAGTGGTGAAACTTAATCTTGATGCGTCGGCCTGTCTATATAGCGGCTCTAGCCTACGCCATTGACTTCGCGAACCTGATTTTTTGAGAGCGTCTGAGGCTTCACTCTGAAAATGTCCAATTCATTTTTAACTCTACGCTGTGAAAACATCATTTCAAACACTTCATCGCCGGCTACCTCGTCTAGTGGTCAGAGAAGTCTGACTCAGATGGGGCGGTCCCAGGTTCGAATCCCGACTCGGGCGTGGATGTACTTTCTCTCTGTTGTCTATTCTTTGTGTGAATGTGTTTTGTAGTGTGAATGGTTGCCTTGGTCTAAATGGATCCCTATGACGTATGTGTACTGCGGAAGTCGGATTTCACACTAAGTGGCGGTACCGTTGGAAAAGTGAAGCAGCACACCCCAATTTACCACCCTGGCTGACACAAGACAGTAACAACAACAAATATTTGCGCACATTCTGCCGTGCTGAACATAAAAGTATCTGCGGTATCTGAACTTTTTATAAAAAAAGAGTTACGGTCACTAGGTGATTCTTTGTCTCATACTATACCCAAATACAAAATTTATGGTCATTTGTCCGTGTTAAGTATTTTTTAAAATTATCTGAAAAGTTGAATTTGAATCAAATACATTGACGCCAAAACTTTAAACGGCAATTTTTCATTTTGAACTCGTCTGCAGATACTACTTGTGCGCTTAACATAAACATAAGTATTACCATAGTGTTGTTGTTATTGTTACTGATCTCACTGGATCTAAATTTGGTCTAAACTAGGTTCATGAGCCCAAAAAGTCCTCCTACAGTCCATAATAAGCAGAGGATACGCAAAAAGGTCACAAGACTGACAAAAGATGCAAAATTCTTGATCAGTTAAAAAAAAAATGTATTGTTAGAACGGAAGCTCCATGGAGAAACTTTGAAGAGCTGTAAGTAACCGAGTACTCAAGAGTTCTCTGTCAACTAAAACTTAATTTAGCTGTAATCAAAAATATTTTTGACAAAATCTCATATTATTAAATAGAAAAAGTAAATAAAAAGTAGAAAAATAGAAAAAATAAGAGAGGAGAAAAAGAAAGGATGAGGGCCAAAAATTACAAAAGGTGAAGTCAAATATTTGAAAGAGTACATATTTGGAGAAAAAATATAAAGTGCTAATAACGCAGTCGTTTATGGATATAAATGTAGATTAATTTTTATTTATCGATGTAAAAACGTACGAGACCACTTAACACTGATTCAAGACGAAAGGGCAAAAATAAATTCGACAATAGAATTCTAAATCGAAAGTCTTCAAAATTTAGTTCTTATTTAAAAAAATAGAACTTAAAATCAAAACTTACGCAACCTGTTTACGTTCACACTTTTTTTTTTTTGTAAACTTTGTATCAGAAAACTCATTTGATCTAAGGTAAAAAGGCAAGTACACAAAAGGAATTGAAGTAAGCGTTTCTATATGATTCACTTTTTTCTCCTCCCCCCTCGGTGGTGTTGTTGCCAAAGTAAACGAGACCATAAAACATGAATTATGGTGGGTCAACTCCAAAAGGCATCGCTTTTGGCTTGGGGGGTGTTTTTTTGTTGGTTGGACACAAAAGAAACCGATAGAGAGAAAGATCGTCAAAGCATGGCACTGAATGTATAGAAAAATTTCAAAAAATGATTCAAAACCGAAACTTTTTGAGACATTGACAGTTACGCTATGACGCTCTAAGTTAGAATTTCTGAAAATATAAGCGGCAGAGTAAATGCTAAACATTAAAAACCTCCTAAAGATGGGTGTTTATTTGTTATAATTTTTGCTTTTAAGTGCATTCGTGCAAATATTTCGTCTGTTCAAATACTAGTAATAATAATAATAATAACAATAGTAAAGAAATAAATGAACAACTGAAAAGTGAGAGAAAGGTTAAACCAAAAGCTTTTTTAATTATTCTTGAATAATTAAATTGCATTCTCATTTTACTTCATGCAAAAATTCTAACTGATCTATTGTAATCCAATATTTTTCATGCATCATGCAAAATAATAGCCAAACTATTTTAATTTCTTTATATCAATCGAACTTTCTACATATTTTTGCATTCAAATGTTCTTGAGAAACAAGTAATTTATCGCGCTCAAGTTCAAATTTTCTCTGAAAATTGTGCGCACGTGGTTCGGACGTGCAAGGAATTTCTTCGGTTTTTTTCAATGACCAGTTGGACACGTTTTCAATAATTTTTATCAATAATTTGAATCTATTTCTGTATCATGATCTGTCAAATTTTCTTTCACTGAAAGAGGAGATCTTTTGACACGTGTACGTAATTTTCATTACACAGCATACTTATAAAAGTTTGCTGTTATCGTATAGCATATACATATTCTATTAATTTGTACATTGTCTTGATACTGCTAACTATTTTATTTAAATGCTTAATTTGCATATAAAATATTTTGTAAAATTTGAATTTCAATAGGTTTATTCGCAACGTGAATACCGAATGACGTCAAACTTGTGCTGAAATTGGCAGAGTGACATTTTGTCGTAGGCACTCATTTTGATTTTCATGCTAGCCATTATTGATGCGGCGATTAAATTTAACTTGGATTTCATTCTGTTTCTTCAGAAAAATATTGGATTGCAATAGATCAGTTAGAGTTTATGCATGAAGTAAAATGAGAATGCAATTTAATTATTCAAGAATAATTAAAAGAACTTTTGATTTCACCTTTCTCTCACTTTTCAGTTGTTTATTTATTTCTTTATTATTGTTATTATTATTATTATCACTATTATTTGAACAGACAAAATATTTGCATGAATGCACTTAAAATATCTGTACATAAAAGTTAGATTTCAATATAAATGATTCTTGAATACGATTTCAATTTCAACACCTTGAAAACCTAAAATATAATTTGAAATCTTAAATGCTTGAAATCTTGACCAGTATTTCTTGGAATAGTAGTACATTTTTTTAGATCTGAATTATGAGTATATTTTTTTACATGAAGTTAATATTGCTTGAATAATGTATGGGCTTGTTCAAATGGCTAAAATAAAAATCAGAATGATAAACATTTATGCTTTGCAAATGGTGCTCTTGCACTGTAAAACAAATTGTGTAAAATTGCTATTGTTAATGAGTGTAACGTCACATAACTTCTGTTGCGATTTAAAGAAAACTCTAATTGTTAGGGGAAACTAATTGTTAGTTTCACGTAGTGTGAGTAAAGCTCCACCAAACGTTAAAATTACTGGGAAATTATTCAAAGTACCTGTGTTAAGACACACATTGGACGAATGAACGTAATCAAAATTGCCCAAAACTGGCAGAGTGCTAAAACGTTCTTGCTTGAGTACTCTCTGTACACGATAGGTTCGCTGTTCAAGGCTCGATCCAGACGGACCGACAGACACGCATTTTCCCCATTTCTAAATCCTACTTACTAATTTTTAACCTTTCAATATTTTTTAACCCTACACTGCATGATTTTTTATTCTTCGAAAGACTATGTTTTTTAGTGTAATAAGAAAAAATTGGAACACATTTTTAAAAAATTAATTTTGTGGATAGATGGTTATATTTGCTTTAAAGATACCTAATTCTGGCTTTTTATGCTTGAGTTGCCTTAAGCATGGTCATAAGGAAAAATAGTTCATGTATCCAATTGGCAACGCTATGCAGTGTAGGGTTAAATTATTTTATTTGTTTTTATGTCTTTTTTTTTTGGATTTTGTGATTCATTCAGCTACTTTTAATGTTTTTTTTTTTTTTTTTTTTTGTCTTTTATTTACTTAAACGGAAAAGTAGGCTAAAAGTAATAAAAAAGTTTAAGTAATTAATTTTGATCATTAATATTTTATCATTATTTTAGGCTATTTGGTCTCGTCAAAATATTTTTTTTTTAGATTAGTTAGCATAGCCCATCAATAATCATCGGCAGTTCAGCTTTTCATCAGTTAGAGCATTGTTGACAGTGTAAGCATCTCCTTCTCTTGAAAGCAGTTTGAAATATAGATCGCAATTTTTTTCAGTTGAATAGTAACGATTTTATTTTAAAATATTTAAAGCTTATAACTGAATGTATGTGAGTGTGTCTAGTTCCTTTAAAATTGCACAGTTTGAGTCGGATCTTTACCAAATATTGCAGAGGTGCTTTGACGTTCACATAGCGATGTGTTCGCCAGAAAATCCACGAAACGAAATATTTGCACATATTAAGAATTAAATGGAATTTTGGAATTAAAAAAAAATCCGTAGACGTTTTAATATAAAGGTCTGCACTGCAGTAAGGCTCTGTTGAGAAAAGCTTGTTTTATCTTATTAACATTAACCCATTAATGTCTAGCGTCCCTTTATGAGGACAGTCCAAAAAAGTGCCTGAATTGACCAAAAATGAACGTTTCAACCAAATAATAGTGTTCAGTTATTACTTTGGTATTGTTTTAATTCATTATTAACAGATTGCAGCACCTAACCATTGTAAAGTGTGTTCTGTAGCCGTGTAACCAGAATATCAAATATCTTTGGAAAAAAAAATGTCAGGCATTAATGGGTTAATTTCGTTGCATTTTAATCTTCAATCATTTCTGTTCTCTGACATATTCATAACATAAAGAACATGATTGGAGTTCAGATTATATAGACATTTCTTCCTATTCATGGGCCACTGTTGAAAGAATCACTTCGTTCCGGGGAAGATCTCTTTATTAGCTCCCCAAACTACTCCAAGAACTCCGAGCGGGTGATGAAGTGTTAATAACTTCGGCATCATTCAAAGCTCGTGCTGCCTGAAGAGCGTATCTTATCCGCTTTTGCGGATTTGCCGGCCAAATGAAGCCGGCAAACACCTAATCCCTTGGAGTGCACGCAGGTGTCAAAATAGGTAAATACCATTAAACTGCTGCCTAGGAGTAAAGAAAAAAATCAGCACAAAATTGTTTTTTGTCTGGCCGCCCATTTTGTCCACCCTTAAAGCGATACGTCTTCATTCATCATGTTTTATATTGATTTCCTTTTCAATTCCCGAGCACAAAGCAAAACTGCTGTTTTTTCCTGCCCCGATAGATGGGGGACGGGAGAGGGGGGCGAGCATTCCCATTATGAAGTCATAAACGCGCCGCATGTCTTTGTGGTCTTGTAACCAAGCAAAACTACACGCCAGATAGACAAGCCAACAAAGCTCCGACCCGAGCTTTTAGGCATTGATGGTAGAAGCCACAAACCTTTTTTTTTTCAGGGGTGCTTTTCGGCATTTTATGTCTGCTAAGAGTCCCGCTTGTCCCCTTTTCTGTATTGTGTCCCGCATTTCATGGAACCACTTAGACGCGCTTGACTTGCTTGCGGGACACAATGACATCGGTCCTTTCCTCAAGACAGTGCCATATCCGGTTGGCTGAAATCAAAACCGCGAAAGGGGGTGGGGAATCGTTTCAGGGGTGTTTTCGTCCTCGAAGAGGCGTTTCCGTTTCGCATCTTTGACAGAGTTTTTATCTCGAGGTAACTTAAATTACATGCGTTTTTAGACGTCACAAAGAAAGTCGGGTTTTGCGGTTTCTGAAAAATGGCTCTATTTTGCCGCTTTTCAGCAGCTCTAGCTACAAGATTTCAATATACCTATGTTATTTTCGGTAATTTATTGGCGGAGTCGTTTCGTGAAAATTTGTTTACCTCTTACGAAACACAAATTTACAGTTATAACTTGAGAGTTTTATGTGAAACAAAAATTGATTATATTTCAAATCACAGAACATTTTTTTTAAATACTTTTGAATTTTTCCTTTTAAATACCTGTCACCAATTCTGGCAAAACTATAAACAAAATAAAATGAAAAAAATTCAGTTTAAATTTCTTTTTAAGGATAGCTGAGTCCTAATATTTGTAGCTACCATGGACCCTTCAATACAGATATTCTAATAATATCCAAAGGCGTATTTAAGGACTCATTGTCCTAGAGGATGAATAGTTCTCACTTTCATAGTACGATATTATAATTTACACTATTGCATTATAACTTAGGTTGGCTATAAATGTTACAATTTTTAAAAGGCACCTGTATGCGTATTTAAAATAGAGGCCGAACAACCCCTACTTCAGAAACCGCGAAAATATTGATTTATCATGGGAGCAGGTAGGATTTTACGATCACGGCAAATTTTGTGTGTGCCAATCAACATTAAAGTACATGAAATAAAGGATCTTCGATCAGCTGACAGCAAACCCGCCACTCTCCATTCACGAGTCAAATGCTTTACCGATTATACCACCACCACCTTTTCATTCTGAATTAAAGGGATATCAAAAATATGATTTTCAAGCATACATTCAGACAGACAAAGGAGCTGATAGACATGTTCCCAAAATGGTCAGAATAGGTTCAGATCCCCTTAAAAATGGTCATATTAGTAAAAATTTTAAAAATCAAAAATCTCCTTTATTCTCTTTGTGCCAGGTGAAGTCTATTGACACCCCAACAATTTGTGAACGGAGAGAACTACAGTCCTAAAAGTGTGTGTGGTTTAGGTATTCATTTGTTAAGTGAATAAAGTTGCCTTGCGCTACGCTAAGAAACCGCCTACAGCACCGACTGGGGGCAAAATTCGAAGTTACAGCTTATCTCAAAAAATAATTTCAAAATTACACAACACCAGACTTGTTAAAGTTACCTTTTTAGATTTAATGCGACGATTGAGAAGAAACTGCTGTGCTGGGATTTTTTTAGTGTCTCCGGGCAATTTTGGTTTTAACGACAGAAAGTCACTTTTGTATGTTCAGCTCAGTTATTGAAAGGAAAACGTTTGTGGGATTTTCGATGAAAACTGAATTTTTCTCAATATGATTCATTTTTCTTTCGGTATTTTGTTGCAAACTAGTTGATTGCATTTAGAATAGAGGGGCAAAAGCGGGAATATTTCTTAGAAATATTATTTCAGATATAGATACGTTCAATAAATATTTTCTACTTTATTTATTCATATCTAGAGATAATTTTAAGGATTGCTCAAAAGGTCAAACGCCACACACCTTGCCTCTAACTTCATTGAGAAATATTCCTTCAATGTGTGTATGCGTGCATGTTGATTCCATACGCTGACTTTGTTAAAATGCATTAGCTATGATGCCATTGTCTGTCTTGATTGTAATGATGCGTGTAAATGTAAATACACCATAGCCGGAGCTAAAGCTGAAATGAAAGCAAACACCAAACAATTTGTTTTACAGCATCCAGAGAATGCAGTTTGGCCCCTGTTGTGGGAGCACCAGTCTGCTGTTCGGCATTCCCTTGGATTTCTGCCTAAGCTCCGTCTACCAGGTGGTTGTACGATGTACGTAGCTTTACACCCACGTTCATTAACGCTGCGAGATCAAGGTCTACTGTGTTTGTGGATTTCTCGCTGATGCACTCAAATATTTTTTGTTGACAGTGTGACGATAAACTCAGGTTTTCTACAAAGTGTTGTGAATTCAGCTGTGATGTTTATACCGCAGACTGATGAGCCAGCCACAATAAGGATGAAATTAGAGTCTCTGGACTCTGTAACCAGCTGTTTGGCATTTGCTTGCATCTATTCTGAGTGATTATTCATGGAACATATCATAAGTAAGCGAAAGAGTGTTCGAAATATCTAAATAGTGTTTATTCCAAGTTTGGTTCCAACAAGTTCTGTTTGCTTCCAATGTTATCTTTTTTAGATTAACAGCAATGAGCGCAATGTCCTCTTTTTGTTTTCGTATCCGTTAAAAAAGATGAAATCACTGTCCAAGCTGATAGTTCGTGGTATATTGGATATCAGAGTAAGGGTGTGATGATCTTTTAAAACTTCTAAAGAGTTAACGCTCCACCATGTTTCCTAAATCTCTTCTTACACAATTTAAAAATGAATTTGGGTTTGTTTACACTGTGGCGTATAGCCTTAAATTTGATCAGCGAAATCTGAGGTCAAATAAATATGAATCTTGTTGTGGTTATACGTTCACAGTTGCCATAAATCTAGATGCAGAAAATGAATGTTTTATGCCGTAGATGAAAATGACTGCTTTATTTTAGGCATCAACTTTGAAAAAACTTCGTTTTTATTGCATCAGTTTCAATTGCAACTAGTGAAGTTTGACGATAATTCAACTTAAGAGTGTTCAGCATTGAATGAGCGATCGTCCATTACTGAAGACAGGAAGTTGACAACAAAATTTGGTAAAAAGAAGAAAACAGCAAGGCTGTTTTTTACTATTTTTTTAAACCCAGAAAAGGGAACAAGTAACAAAAAAATAAATAAATAAAGAGACAAATAAATGGAAAGCAAAAGTAAAAATGTCGCGCGACGGAAGAAACGAATGAATAGGAATTGAAAAGATAGAAAGTGAATCCCCAAATTCAATCCTCGTGTCATCAATTACTCGATTTTTGCCACTCGGATGAGGACCGCTGCAGTCTGTTTTGCGTCGCCACCACTTTAGATCATTTTTTTTCTCTTTTTTTGCTCTCCGTCCTCCCACTGGCGCAGATTCAAACGGCGGAGGGGGGAGGGAGGGGGGCGTATTTAAGAGAGGATTTTTCTCCACTTTTTTTATTCTCCTCTGTTGATGGGGAGGAATGAATCTTCGTTGCAGAAAAATTTTGTGGGAATGTTGTGTAGAGGAGGGAGGAGAGGGAGCGGGTCATAACTAGATTGTGAGAGTTTGGTTGCGATATTTTATCTTCATTTTGGAGACACTGTATATCTGGAATCTATCAATCATGCAATAAGATGAGCATTATGAGCAATGGGGGTTTTCAGATTTCTGAACTTAGTCTGTGATCGTTCACTTTGCTGACGGATCGTGGTCGAATTTAGGGTAGGGGTGGGGATCATGACGAATTCAGAATTATTTGAAAAAAGTTTAAGATATACATAAAAATAATTTTGTGAGCAGGGTGGAAACATAAGTTTTTCTTTTCTTTCTTATGTATCTGAAACAAATTGCACCTGCATGGAAGTGTTTCTCATAATACATTTACAATGATTAAGCGTAACTTTGAGATACGTGAGTCAACTTCATACCACATCAAAAAATTTTAGTAGTGTATTTGACTATAAAGAAAACTATAAATCCTAGCAAAGTTAAAAAGTAAGTTTTCTATTGTTTTACTTCAGAAAACAAATTCAATAATTTTGAAGCTCATTGTATCATTCACTAACTCTGAAGTTGCTGTTTGGAAGCTATCTTTGTAGAAATCGGTCTTTCTACATTGTACTACTCAATACTATACTATAAATGACAAGAAATTGTATAATGCTGTGAAATATAAAAGGAGGTAGAGTTTTTAAATAGTTAGAAGTTTAATTTTTCAGTCTTAATGTTGCGCTACTTTTATTAAAAAAAATTATTTTGCTTCCCAGCTCTTGTGAGTCTCAAAGCTACTCTAAATTGCAAGATATTTTTTATTCATCTTGATAATCCATTTTTTAAAAAATTAATAATAATTATTTATAATTTGGGAGAACAATACAATAGTTTAAGAGTGTTTTTTCCGTTTTGTGATAGCAAATACAATAAAGCAAACTAAAGTTTAAGCAGGAGCAGTTTAAAGTAGAGAAATTGGGGATCAAAGTTACCCTGAACGTCCGCATTTTAAGATTTCAAATAATAGTGTTAGTCGCGTAACGAGAAATTTACTGAAAAATATCTTCATGAATGTGAAGATAAAAGAATCCATTTTTGGAATATGGTGAATACTAAACAAATATTGTAGTTCATGTTTTTTCTTCCATATAAGCTGTTCAACTGTTGAATTTTTTTAGGAAGCAATAAAAATTGCATTCAAGAAACTTTCATTCATTTCACCTTCAGAAACAATAAAAACATCACTGAAATTTGTCGACTTTTATTGAAAGAGACAAAAAAGAAAAAAAAATCGAAACATATATACCTTTTAAAAACAATAGTTGTTGCTAAAATGATGTTTTGTACTGATTATCTAATGTTATTTACCCCATTTTTTATTGCATGCAAATAAAAGTTGATTCTTCTGAAAAACTCTTCTGAACATTGAATCAAAAATATCTACCCTCAAGACTTGGAAGTAATAACTTCAACCTTTCGAAATTTTAAACACTTTTCCAACTTTATTTTTAATTTTTTCCCCAAACAAATTCAGTTTTTTTTCTCATTTAATAATAAAAAAAAGATAGAAAGAAAAAATTCCTGCTGTTTCCTCTTCTTTTCTTTTTGTCTCTTTATTGTCTTTCCGTCTTGAATAAAAAAAAAACTTTCTGTCTCTTTTTCACTTTCTTTTTTTATCGAAAATATAAAAAAAAAAATAGTTCGTGAAATTTCTTGAGTTTCGAAATTAACACGCTGTGAGAAGTGCTGAATCCGTTTTGACCATTTTCAAAAAATGAGTCTCTCTGTGTATTTTTATGTGTGTGTGTGTGTTTATGTGACTGATGTTTTAGGCCATACTTATGAGATATTTCATAGAACCTTAAGTATGTGAAAGTTCTTCTAATTTAACCGTCTCGTTTAGTTACAGTTAGTTTGAATATATTGTTCAATTTTCCTTTTCTTTTTTTTTTTCTCTTTATGAGATTTTAGTCAAACTCTCTTAAATGTTAAGTAAAGAGCATAATTTGTGTGTTTGTCAATAGTACATAAAAAAAAATAACAACTTTTTTTTTTTTTGCTATATTGCTATACAATCTATATGCAAAACAATGTTTTATGCCCTTCTCTTCTGAGATGAATAGCTTTAATGTGTACTCATTCTTTTAAATAATAGGAATATCTAAATTATTGTTATTAAATTACAGAATTTAACATCTGTCTAGCCTACCTTCATTTTCAAGAAAATAAAAATGAAAAAATAAATAAGGAAGCATGAAACATATCCTATCAAACATTTGAAGATCTGTCATGTTAAGTTATAAATTTATTGCGCTTCCTCCAGAAACTTTGAGTTTGTAAGGTAAATATAAATTCTGAAACATATTATCTCTTGTAAATAACTAACTAGTGTCGTCGTAAGTATTGATTTTTTGAAATTCAAAGGAAAGAAGTTTTGTTTTATTTGTCACAAAATTTCAGCAAGGTCAACTTTATACTAGGACGAAAATGTTAGCACGAAAATTGCAGCTGCTTTTGAAGCTTTGAAGCCGAAACAACGTACCGGAATGTGTTCCGAACATAAGTCAAATTAAAATAAACACATTTATATTAAACACTCGACGCGTTAAATCATTTTTCATCGCTTTACATTTAATCCTACCTCCTTCCGCAATACATCCTACATTTTTCAGTTTTTCAATCTCCAGCAGACTGAGGGAAAAAATGAATCCTTCCTCTTTTTTTCTTCCCTCGCACTGATGGATAGCCGAGAAAGTTTCATTATTTTCTCTCAAGATTACAAGACAAAATAGGAAAACAAAAACTAAACAGAGAGAAATGTGAGAGCGAAGCATTCCTCCTTTATGACTATCCCTTTCCCTGCCTCTGTTTTAGATCTTATCGTGAAAATAAATCACTTTAAAGCTGAAGAAAACAAGTCTTTCTCTCTTTTTATTCCCCGTGAGAAGGGAGCGCATTTCTTCGGGTAGGGGAAAAGGGGGGAAAGATGTCACGATTGCGAAGGTGGAAGCGAGAAAGATGCCATGGGTTAGGGAAAAAAATAATTTTTCACGGTTCATTTAGCGATGGGCCATTAATATGCGTTTCCCGATGCAACTCTACGAACAAGCGGCTCTCTGCTCGGAGAATAATAAATAAATGTAATGGGGAGAGAAATTCTGACAGACACACAGTGGTATAAAGTTTGTACCCATGCAAAAAAAGGAACACTTTTACGAATAGTAATAAGTTGTATGAATTTGATTAGGATGCTGTGAATTCCCTAAAACGCATCTTATTTTCTTTTATTTTCTTTTTTTTTTTTTTTTTTTTGACAGATCAATGAAAAAAAAAACATAAAGTGTTCAATAGCAATAATACATTAGTGGATCAACTTTTCCGGAAATTTCAAAATCTTTCTCTTTCTCTCTCTCTCTTTCTTTCTCTACTTCTTTCATTATCTCTCTCTCTCTCTCACTAACACACTAAATTAAACTTATAATATGAGTAATACTTCCAAATTCAAACACATCTCAAATAAATTTTGTCAACAACATTATCTTATGAGGAACAGCAACAGACATTGCTTAAGAATAACTATGTTTTGTTAGACACATCGAATCATGTAGATATTTGAATTTTACAGGTTTATAATGTTTACTTTCACAGAATCAATAATTGCAATGACACTTTCAGCTTAAAAAAGGATGATGTAGTTGCGTAAACTTACTGCATTGTCTTTTTGCTTGGGAACAAAATTTAAAAACAGTTTTAATTTGCTTTTTATATATTTCACAGATAATATTTCGTGAAGTTTTTGTTGACGATAAGTAGTTTGTATTGAGTTTCTTTTCCTTTTGACAAATACCTAGCGATTAAAATTTTTCTGATTAAAAAGTTACTTTTATATTGCTAAATTTAAGTGATCAAATATATGAAAAATCAGAGCGTACTAATCTAAATTTCCTAAGAGTAGTTGATTTCAGCAATTAACTTCGATCTCGTTTAGATTATTGATAACCTTTAGAGCCAGGATGTAAAAATAAGGGAGCATTATCATATTATCTTCGTCCACTTCCACTTTTTACTGGATAACCTTTATATTATCCGAGTGACTTTGTGAATAAAATGCAACAAGTTTTTCGATGAGTGGCTAAAATTTTGTAATTAACACGTTCAATGTTGACCTCATGACAATGGTAACCACCATCGGTCTGAAAATTTTTTTGTTGTCTAACTTACCAATTCCACTCCATTTTTAATGTAGATAAAAGGAAAAAAAAAATGAAAATTGTTTTTTAAATGTTCAATTTTGAAAATTTACAGTTCTCCTCCAAGAGGACAGCTGCCCGCTACGTGAACCTGTTGCCGTCCTTCCAAGAGTTCATGCGCTCCCAACGTGTTAAGCAAGCAAAGACGATTGTCCTTTTTTTTTGTTCTTACGGTATGCGAGAAAAAAAAGCGTTTCAATTTACTAAACAAAAGTGTTTTTACTGTCTTCATATAGGATTCGCATCTATTGGGGCAGATTACGAAGTAAATTAAATTTGCATTTAAAGCAAAGAAAAAAACCGTCAATTAAAAAAATTATTCTTCTTAATTGTGAAAAGGACTGTGGTTTCCTTTCTTGCCCAAAAATGTATGTGTCTCGTCCCTCTCCGTAAAATTGTAAACAAACCGTGGTGAAACAAAGTTATATGAAATGTGCGTAAACATACATGGTTAAAAATAGGTAACGAGGTTCTCCTCCTTTTCCTTAATAGTCTAAAATAAAGCACATATTTAAAAACTCTATCATTGTTTGATTGATGGTGCGTTGATCAATTAAATTTAAGTCACTTATGCAAACAAATCCTTTACCTACCGTAATGGCAGACATTTAATTTCATTAATTTATTCATTAGCTAATAAATTCTGAAAAAGTATTTTTTTTTTATTTATTCATCATTTACTGATTTGTTTAATCCGTCTTTCCTCCATTTAAAAAAAATCATTCATTTGTTATTTCATTTATCAATTCATTTCTTCATATATTCACTATTTTTTCTTTAATTTTTATTTGATTATTTTTTTCAGAGAAAAATACTTTAAATTAGCATATGTTAAATAGTTCACTAGAAAAATATTTTGACTGTCACTTGTCCTTGGTGTGGTGTAAAGTGGTAATTTTCCACTTTTACTGGAAGGTACAAATTTACTGCCAGAATTTAAAAATTATGTTTTTCAGTACAACTTTTCTTTTTCAGTATTTCGTGCTCTATTTACGCACTATAATTATCAAATAAATTAAAACTCTGTTCATGTTGAAAAGATGTAATTTATAATTACTATTTCATTTCGCCCCAGATTCCCCTACATATGAACATTTCAGTGCTTATTTTATAAAAGTTGTAAGCTAAGGCATTTTCTTGACATTATTACATCAATTAAGGTTTATATCTATCATTACACAAAAAACGCACTTTTTTAGGTTCAGAGTAGTTAGTTTAAAAATATATTTAGCTTTAAACAATTTTTTATGAGATTTAGAAAAATATAACAAGTTTTAAACAATGATTAATAAAAAATAATAATCATTTAATTTTTTCAAATTGCTTCTTTCAGTATGCCTTCATTACATATCATAACACATTCTTCCCACGTACTTTTTCATTTATTTGGTCAAAACAAAACAAAATAATAATAATAATAATAGTAGCAGATTAAAAAAAGTAGTTTTAATCATTAGATGTTAAAAAACATCTAATGATTAATAATCTAAAAGAATTATGTTACAATCTTATATATAACATTAAATATCCTTTGAGTCGCCGTCCGTCTTTCTTTTGCCGTTCAGGATCTAATTAAGTACAAGAATTTGATGTCAAATTTGTCAAATTATTACAGAGATTTAGAGTTACATCAGGTATCCAGTCCCAAGTCTTGACCATCATAGGGAGAAAGGGAACCTAGTGTGGAAGAAATCCAGCATTATTCTTCCTAAAGTCAAATAGATTCATAACTTTGTTATCCTCCGTTCTTGAGTTTAAAAGGTAAGAACTGCTTATGTACCAATTTTTTTCTTTTTATTTTAGTTAATTGTAAACCACAGCTTTTAATAAATTCTAAACAAGATGGCTATGTGAACGCTAAATCAAAACAATGTGCTAAGCAAAATGTAACAATTTGTATCCTCCGTTACTGTATAGATATAATGGAGGATACACAATGTATTATGGAGAATGCAGCTTAAAAAAAATTTTAAGAGAACATTTAATTTTTAGTCAATCCAAACATGTTTCTAATGCAACATACAGATTTATTTTGGGCAAATTCAGAGAAAATTTTAGCACATATAGTTTAAAATGAAAGCATGATCAATAATTACAGAAAAAATCTCTTTATTACATTGTTCAATGAAGCATTTTTAGTGACTAATCATTGAAACTAATTTGATCTATTAAAAGTTAATGCACCCATTTATAAAAAGCGTAAGGGTATTCTCCTTTATATATGTGCAGAACTCTCCACTGACGTTCAAAATTTTATACGCAAAAGAAAATGACAAAATAATTAAAAAGTATGTAACCAACTATGTGAGAGTTAAAATGTGCCTAAAAGGTACAATATAAAGTAATTTAAAACTAAATTGAACGTTTTTTTTTTTTTTTTTTTGAAAATTACAACTCTAACAATTTACGTCTTTTGTAGAATGACTCATATAACACTAAATGGTAGTTACAAAATCATTTCAAAGCTGCACTATCATAAGTTTTCTTCATATCATATTATTACATGCAAATGTTTACTATACCTGTGTCTGTGCTAATTCAATCTACTTTATTTGAAAACAGTTTTTCCAATCATTTCGAATTCCTAAAAAAGAGAAAAATGCAACAATAATTTGCTATTCAAATTCTGCTAATATTTTCTTACCCATTTTCCACAAATATTCAATTAAAAACTCTCCTTTCTTTACTCACGCCTCTTTTCCGCATACAAACCGAAAAGAGGAAAAATGATATCCGAAGCAAATGAGCAAACTTTTTCCCCCTAACCTGTAGTGCCTCGCCATTTTCCCCCTTCTTAGCTCGCAAACATGCATCCGATTTTTAATAAAAAAATAAATGCTTAAAAATACATAAATGATTTCGACGAAGTTTTAAAATATACATTTTAAAACGATGTATCCCAGAGAACTGGGAATTATTTTTTTATTCTTTTTTCCGGTTTTAATCATTTTATTGCTTTTCAATCTTTGCCATTTTTTTTTCGGCGTGTTCCGATAATGCGAAATCGATATCATCGTTTTCGGGCTCGATACTAGGAGAGGGAAAAGTGGAAGAAATTCTTTTCTTTGGCTCCGGTACTTCTTCTGGAGGGAAAAATATTTAAAACAGATAATGTCCTAGAAAATGTTGGAAGTATCGGAATTCGGCAACGTTGTTGACTAATAGACTCGAAGCGCCAAACGTCTTTCCAAGCGTCACATTTCGGGAAGGGGTGAAAACGGGGTGGAACTGTCTTGATCGATGTTTTTCTTCAAGTAAATCTAATGTTCATTTTCCACAACTTCTTTTGTCTGAATGAAAGCGAACATATCCGAAAATGATAAAACACCTTATTTGACAGGTTTGGAACTTATATCTAGTACTGATGCAGTACATTCGTATTTGATGTTGATGAAATTTTTTTTCTGTATTTTGAACGTACACTACTGGCAAAAAGTGTTGCAAGTTTATCAAAGCTACCATTTTATCAAGAATAAGAGCACTTTTTTCGAATTCAACCAATATTTTTTTAATGTTAAATATGTTAAATTAGTTTAAAGACAAGATCTGATATACGTTATTAAAGAAAAGTATTCTCAGTTTGAGAAGAATACCTTTACAAAACACATGTTTATGAAGAATTGGAATATTGTTTGGTTTCCCTAGGGAAAAAAATGACTAAAAATAGCTTCAACTTCTTTAAGTAATCAAGTTGTGAATAAAAGATATTTTTGTGTGCATTTGAACCCCCCCCCCCCACCCCCCAAAAAAAAGACTTTTATTACTGCAGAAGTACGAGTCCCACCAGGTTTTTCAAACTCTTCGTTTGCTATTTTATAAAGCTACCCTTCACTATAATCGTTTTCTTAAACTTCCTCGCCATCTTCACAATACAAAAGTGTTTAATTATAAAAAAGAAACTACTTTTGGCGCTTATCCTTAAAAGAATACTGCACTTCTCAAATCTGTAATACTTTTGACAGTTTATCCAGTTTAGGTGCTTTATATTTGCACAATAGATACAGAGAAATGAACAGTTTACTGCCATTAACCCTGCTACTGTGTTCGGGTCCTTTTCGACCCAAAACAGATTTCATTTGCTTATAAATTTTCGAGTAACGTTGGTATAACGTTGTAACTTCATGAATGTGTTCATTTTCATGTTATATTACACACATATTTTTTTTGTTTTGATTGAAGCATAACCCTACTTGTCAAAAAAAAGTTTACTAATACTGTGTTCGGGTCCTTTTGGACCCATATGATTAAAAAGCATGTATCAGAGAAACAAAATCATTTTATGCTTGTTTATTTTATGCATAATTTATGAAACAATAAATAAAACATTTGTTCATTGTTTTTGTACGTTTTTTAAATATTTTTTAATGGTTATCTTCTGTTTTTCTTTCATTCATTTTTTTTCTTCTTTTTTTTCTTTCTGAATACCATTTCTTCCTTTCTATGAATTGAAATCAGTACCAGTGAAAATGTTTCAAGGTTAACTTTCATAGAACTGCAAACTCTGCAATTATGCCTATCTGAGGGGAATTCCCTTTTACCCCCTCTCTCCGCCGCTTCCCCGCGCATATGATTCTGTACATAAATCTGTACATCTCATACAAATGTTGTACTGTTCGTATTTCCATTTTTAACACTTCTTTTTAAGCTTAAAAATTTCTAGTAAATTTCTTAAAGTGACAGCTTACATAATTTTGTTAGTTTTCTTTAGTACGAAAACTGGAATTGCTATAATATTTAAATTTTATTTATGTGTTTTCTCGGATTAAATAGGTAAAATAAAATACGAAAATTGAGTGATTTATGTTTGGAAGTTTCTAATAAAATCAAATATAACAATTAAACTTGAAAAAAATATAAAAAAAAGCTGTGTTAGGGAATAAATAACATATGTTGGGTCCATTTGGACCCGAACACAGTATACGTATGTTCGGGACGAACACAGCAGCAGGGTTAATTTTGTAATTCGTTGTGATTTTTATTTATTAAAGTTAACCAATAGGATTGGCATTTGCCGTCTTATTTTCACTAATTTGCTCTACTCCAAGCCAAACACGTGATTGATGAAATCGAGAGGCGCAATTCTTTGTTTACTTCTAGTATCTAGTCTATATCGTTTCTGTGAACTAAGTGTAGCGATTTCCTTGGTATTTTCCTTCAAAAGCTAAATGACATGCCTCTTTAAGTAGAAGGCATTTTTCTTATAGGAAATATGTGACTTTACTCAAACCTCTCACAAACTCATATTTTACTCCAAACAGAGTCAATAAACAACCGAAATGAAATTATCATTTGGTATAAATTTAGAACTGCTTGCTCTGATACCCTTACCAAAAATTACAATAAATATTTTGCATGAGTATTTTACAAACTATTTTTTAATGTGTGGGGCCCCATAAATATATAAGTGGACACCAAACAGGTGATATCTGTTTCATTCCATGGCTAAGCAGCGAAAACAATAAAAGATTAAAAATTAAAAAAGAAAGAGGCAGCACCCTCCCTCTCTAACTCGGAAGGGCGCATCCATTTAATCACCTCTCAAATCCAACTTATCTCTTGGAGGGCAACTTAATCTCTATTATCTATTTTTTAAACCCCAACAAGCTAGGATATTAATAAAGCCTCGTCCTGTCCCCCTCTTCCGAAGAGTGAGGGGGAGGATGGAAGCTAAATCCGTAGCAACAAAGCACCCCTGATTGCTTCCTGGGATTTGGAGAATGATGATTGTATTGTTGGCGGGAGCGTTTTTGTTCTGCGGATTTCGGAGATTTTTTTTTTTTCAGTTTTTGATTTTAATGTTTTGTCATGGATGGAAGAGAGTGAATTCCACACACTGGAAAGAAATGAGCGTGAATTACAAAACTGTAAAAAACTCATAGCATTCTAATAAAGATTTGATGAGTCTAATTCCGTAGAAGTTGAAAAAAAAAAAAAAAATCTTGCGCTTCTTTTGAAGCGTACATAGCAATTTGTGTATTACTTTTGGAAACACTATATGTGCATAAAAAATATAGTTGTAGTAGGAAGATTATAGTTATAGTAGTGTTGCAAAAGCATGCACCGTTTTTCTACCATTACGGACAAAAAAGTAAAACATTTTTTCTTGTCTAAGAATTTTTTGCAGTCAGCGAGAATTTTTTTTATGAGTTAAAAATATTAAGAATGACATCGTTGACCAAAAAGTTGATGAAAATGTGTGGAGTGTCTGACATGTTTTTTTTCTTGCAGTAAATTCCCAAGTTAAACGACCAGTGTGTAATTCTGTACTAGTTATTTTTTTACTAGAGGGGACAAAGTAGCCCGCCTTCCCACCTTCAAATTCTGGAAAAATTGCTTTTCTACCAATGTAGTTTCAATGCAAGAAAAACAGCGAACAGCAGTCCGCCTGTCTTAGTGAGTTCTGTGCAACTTATTTTTTTCTCCTGAGAAGTGTCAATACAGGGAAAACAGCCAGTTCGCCTGTCTGTGTGAGTTCTGTACAACTTGTTTTTCCTCCTTAAAAGTGTCAATGCAGGGAAAACAGCGAGTTCACCTGCCTTTGTGAGTTCTGTACAACTTGTTTTTCCTCCTTAAAAATGTCAATGCAGGGAAAACAGCCAGTTCGCCTGTCTTTGCGAGTTCTGTACAACTTGTTTTTCCTCCTTAAGAGTGTCAATGCAGGGAAAACAGCCAGTTCGCCTGCCTTTGTGAGTTCTGTACAACTTGTTTTTCCTCCTGAGAAGTGTTAATGCAGAGAAAACAGCCAGTTCGCCTGTCTTTGTGAATTCAAGTGTCAATGCAGAAAAAATAACCCGAGTTCCTGCCTTTGCTGCTTCATAGAAGATATGCTAACAATATTGAATGATAATAATTACATGAAAAATTGGGATAAGTACACGCTCATTTTTTTATTAGAGAGATAACATTCGGTAGATTTTACACAAAACACACCCAAAAATCCGTAACGTTTCCGGTAGCAAATGTTACTTATTTCAGACTGAGAAGTCTCTGGAGATTTTCACATTTTCTGCCGTTAAATTTTCCACTAAATTGAGAACCTGACGACCGCAATGAATTCTGTTAAAGTTTTTTCGCTACCAAAGCAGCACACACACACAAATTAAAGGAAAACAACCAGGCTTTCTTTGGAACCTATGGAGGTGAAAGATAAAATTGTAAAATCTTAGGAGCCCGAAAATTTTTTTAGGCGAAAGACAATTCTTCCTTTAAGTCTGTAGCAAAATTTAGTGTGTTGTGAAATCCTAATGATTATTGCTCTAAAAAAAGTTGCTAAAGTTAGTTTTTAGTTACTTGGGTGCCTTGGCACCCTGAATTTTTTAGACCTGTATATGTGTATTTGTATATACGCTGTTAAAGTAAGCACTATGTAATTCAAATATCTACTGAATTGCATAATTATTCCTTTTTAAAAACAATTAATTATTAATAACCGATGTCTGTTGCTGTTCAGGCAACAGACATCGGCAACAGACATGATGTCAGTTTGTTCGCGAAGTTAATAAAAAATACGTTTTAATTAAGATTGTAAAATAATTAAATGCTTGAAATACATACTTGAAATACATACCTTCCGTATGCGTGCGAAATTGAATTATTTTCTTCCACATTTTATCTTTTAACGATAAATCACGAAACTCGCGTTGAAAATCCCATTAAGGAAAAAAAAGTGTTCAAACTCCTGAGGGAAGAGGAAGACCGAGTGCAAAGTGATCAGATAGAGTAGAAAGGTGGTTAAAAGACTTGAGAGTCAACAGATGAAAGCTCATTGCTTTCGATACATCAAGATGACGTAAACTAGCTGAGACAGCCTTGGCTGGTAACCGGCTCTAGTGCTTGAGAAGAAGAAGAAGACAAAGCACAACACTGACGGAAAACACGAAAGGCTTTATTAATAAAATTAAATTGTACGATGAATTATGGCTTTGTTGCCACAAGTATTCCCTTAAACTAAAGAATACAGCACATTTACTCTCGATGTCTCTCACTTTATTGCTATAGATACAGAACAGGAGACTTACGCTAAAAAAATTTTAGACATCAGACAGCACAATTTTTTTAATTGTATAAATATGGCTTGAATATATGCCTTCCATTCATTTCTATGAGCTTCTATGAGCATGACTATGCATTAAAATAAGCTGAATTTAACAATCGAAGTTCATCATTTTCCAGTTCTCCATTGCTAAATTTTGAAACAACATTCATTATAAATATTCACTGAGTATTACTGCTCATATAGTCAAAGTTAATGTGAGACATCTTGATAGCACCTAATTTCAAGCCGGAGTGGGTGAAGGTTTTAAAAATAGTTCTTTGCAAATAACGAAGTTTAACGAGCAGTGCACTGACGAAACTTGGCTCTTGTATATTAGCTTCATGTAGAATTCTTATATTCTAACACAACACAAGTAGTTTTAATCTTCGCTGTCTTCATTACAGGTATCAGCTTCATTGAGCTGATTAAATTAGCTCAGCACAGAATAAAGACTATCCACCTCTTTGGTGCTCTCCTTTTCTTAGAGCGACAAGATGGCTAAAATTTCGTCTGCAGTTCAAATAAATCACCAATAACTATGCATTGCTAAAATTACTGAAACTGTTTACGAAAATCTTATTTTCTTTTCTTACAAAACTTGGCTCCATTTATATGATCTGAATTTTGCTTGTGAAATATTCTTCAAATCAAGGACAAAGAACAAAGCTGTCACTCGATTCAGATTAGTAATACATTGAGGCGGATGATCAAAATGCTAGCATCTTGTTGGAAGAAAATACATCAACAGGCTACTCCTTCGATATCATTTAAGACTCAATAATTTATTAATGATAATTAATTAAGTACTTCTATGGTCCTGACAAAAAAAAAAGAAGAAGGAACATCATCTGAATCATTAAATGAAAAAAAAAATTTTTTTGTTTTTCCACATTTTAAAGTAGTTGGTATTTTGTCTTACTCATACCGTTTCTTCAGTCCGAATGGAGAAGGGGAAGATGAAAAAAAAAAAAAAAAGAACATCGTGCCAGAGTGAATCACGCAACCGGAAGCACGGAGTGCAGGCGACTGTCTTTTAGTCGGCGTCACGTGAGGAGACGCTTCAACTTCCGGCGACGTCCCATCCTCTTCATTACATCTCTCCGTCACTTCCGGCGAGAGCAACCTTTGAATTTTAACTGCCTCGTTAATTCCCTTCCTCCGGCCGTAACTAATGGAGATGACCCCCCCTCGCCCACTCCCCAATTGGGCGAATAAATCCCCCGGAACCCTCCTCTGTTCCGTTTTTTCCCGCCACTTGTACCAAGAGGCTGTTGTGTTTTGGGTGCCCCACTTTAATCTATATCTGTTCATTACTAGACAAGTGAGAGAAGATTTATTGTAACAAATTCGTTTTTTACAGAAAAAGTATATTAGCCCGATGATTCTACAATGAATATTTTCATTTTGTGTGCAGCAGAAGTGTAGTTTTCATTGCTATCAGGGCTACTGTGACGTAGTCATGTGCTTAATTTTCTTTTGATGGGAGTTCGTTTCCAATTGGACAGTTCTGGAAAAAAGAGGCTCAGCAAAAATCTCCACGTAGGATAACTCATGTGATGGAATGATTCATACGGTGTCGAATTGTTTTTGTTTCTTTCTGGTTCACTGTATGTCGCGTGTGATAAATTAGTAATCTCCCCTCCCCCCCTTTTTTTAGTTTTCTTTTACGTGTTGTACAATGATTCTGGGAACAAGAGTATTTGATTGTGCATGAGAACTCGCACGTTAAACCCAAGTAATCCTTTAAAAAATACTTTTGGAGTTTGAGTACTTATTATGAAGCGAAAGAAGGAAGATGTTTTACTTCATTAAATTTTACATTGTCTGATACCATTTTTTAAAGCAACTAACGCTTTAATTACTTCAGTGTTAGTTAACCAACTATTTGCATATAAGGAACTACGCTTGCGTTCACGTTTGTTATTTATTTACAGTCCTATAAGGCTTATGTGCAATCAAATAATTTAAAACTGAAACTGATAAAAATGTACACAAAAATTTTACGTTGATTATTTTAACATCATGTTCGATTGATAAAATATCACCATTTGCATAGAACAAGTTACAACTATTTGGGTAGGAGGGGGGAGGGATTTAGTATAGTATTTAAGGTAGCTAGCTATCTTACAAGATCAAAAATATTGGAATTAAATCATACAGACCTATAGGTAAACTTCTCAGATGTGTATTTGGCCATAAATTTCTTAATAAATCAAACTTTCCTGATCGTAATCTTATAGGAAACTTATAGGAACCTTAGAAGTGCAATTGGTTTTAGCCGTCCACCTACTATCATTTATGCAATCATAGAGATGCGAATTCCGTAAAGATAGCAGCACTACAGGAAGAGAAGAATTTACTTCTCTAATCTGTAGTTAATAACATTGTCGCAAAAATGAAAACACGTTGGGATATCTTTTTACGCATTCCCGTCATTTATAATTTTACATGGAGAGGGGGGCGGGGAGTGTATATTCTTAGTACAAATTTATCGGGAGATAAAACAATATCGATTTATAGGTAAAAACAGTAGTTTTTGAAAGCCAAGGAGGTCAATTCAATCCCCAGAACCTCTCCCCGCCTAATGACGAACCTGTGTATAAGATTTAAGAGATCACCCATCATTTAAATTTCGTAAGTATTCATCTTTTTTCTTTTTTAGTTGCTCTTTTTTCTCTCATAGGTATCTGTCCATTTTTATTCCCAGTTTGATCGTTTCATGCTACAATTCAATTACACACCTAGTCCTCTTAATTTGCTTTCCTTTTATTTTTATACATTTATTTGTACTTTGTTACCATGTTCCACAAAATTTATGCAATAAAAATTCAGTTTCTGAGATGTTTTTGATTTTATGCATGAAACTGAAACAAATCTTTTAGTCTGCTAAAACTACATTGAAAGGAAAACATGTATTTGCAAGAAATTTTGCTTTCAAATTAATCATTCAGTTTGCTTATTACCATCGATACTATCTGCTGCCAAAGGGGAAAAAGATGGCTAGTTGTTTGTGACTGCCATCTCAAAGGGATGAATTGTTTGTGGTTCCTGATAATGACGGCAATTTGCTGTGTAGAAACAATGACTGTAATAGAGAAAGCGGAGGACTGGGAGTACATTTGTAGGAAATAATGAAGCTGACTCTCATCCGGCGGCCGATGCTTTTACAGATAAGAGAGAGGATGAGAGCATGTGCTACATTACTGTCTCTCATATCTTTTCCTTATCGAGGGAATGACTGCTCAGTAAAACGGACGTTGGTCGAAACAGAAAAAAAATTAATTGCCAGTCCTAAGCTGTACAGACATAATAGCTGTTGCTTGTAGTTTAGATAAACAATAATGATGAAACAAAATTTGTTTACAAATTAATTCATTTTAATTTTACTCCTTAAATCTGTCATTCCACTTTTAATAATCTTCAACAATGTGTGCAAATGTTTTGCTAATCCTACGTCTTCTTTGGCAGTTTAATTTTAAAAATCACTAAAAAAAACTTCATATTAACTTTTTTTTTTGGCAGTGAGCAGCAAAATCTTTTTCAGCAAATACCGATGCAAAGAAATATCCGTTTTAATTAAATAAATATTCAGACTCCTTTTCAATTGCCATTACATTAGTAGAATTCCGATATAACAAATTCCCGTTACAACGAACAAAATTTGCAATTTTCGTACTTGTGCTTCTTAGTAAGGTGATATGTATTATTCTTTCCAGAGTTGTAGATTTAGAATAATAATTTTAATTGTATTTAAAAACTAATTACTTCAGTTGAGTTCATAACCTCAGCATTCTAACTTCCAGATTGACACTGTTCCATATTCTATATCTCTTTGCTTTCTTGTTAAACCAAATTTCAAAAAATAAGCTGTTGCTTTTACAGTATGATACTGAAAGCACAGGTTTCTGTTTAAAACTGTAAAAGCACAGAAAAAACTATAAAACTAGTAATTTTACAGTTTATTACTGTAATATTACTTTAAAATTAGCTGTATTATACTGTAAAAACTTTTTTTTACGATGAAGGATCTTGATTGAAGAGTCTCATCCCTGTCCTCCTCGGTTCTTAAAAAGTGATATTTCTCACTTTGACCACCCTTAATTGAAGGGATTGATTAATAAAGTATCGATTTGAGGTACCTGCCAATTCAAATGCTATGTATCCATAGCCTGTACGTTCAGTACTTCTGGAAGATGATGGCGGTCGAAATTTTTCCATTTCTACCTCCGCCTAGAATTAATGCGTTTCTGTACTAATTAGATTTAGTAATAATTAGATTTAAAAACAATTATTGCTTTTGAGTTTAACCTCAGCCATCTAACCCTGGATGACTGTTCCGTGTTCTATGTCTGTTTTGTTTCTTTGTTGAACCGGGATCCTGATTGATGATTATTATCCAGGTCCTTAAAGAGTGACATGTATCACTTGGACCCCCATTAATTTAAGGAATTGATTAAAGTATAAATTTGAAGTGCCTCCCAATTCAAATGATATGTATTCATAGCCCCCGCACGTTCAGAACTTCTAGGAGATGATGGCGTTGAATTTTTTTTATTTCTTCCTCCACCTGGAAATAATGCGTTTTTGTACTAATTAGATTTAGTATTAATTAGATTTAAAACCAAATTATTGCAGTTGAGTTTATAACCTCAGCATTCTAACTCTGACTGACGCTCTTCCGTGTTCTATGTCTCGTTTGTTTTATTGTTAAACCAGGAACCTGATTGATGACTATCATCGAGGTCCTTAAAGGGTGATATTTATCACTTGGACCACCACAAATAGAAAGGATTGATTAAAGTACAAATTCGAGCCGCCTGCCGGTTCAAACTATATGTATCCATAACCTGCAAGTTCAGAACTTTCTAGATGGCATTGAAATTTTTCCATTTCTTCCTCCGCCTGGAAATAATGCGTTTTTGTTCGTGGGCGATCCCTTCCGGGCTCTTGATTGGCAGATTTAGTAAGTGCATCCGGTTTCGCGATGATGATCCAAAACAACTTCAATAATCTTAAAACAGACGTCGTCTGATTGGGAGCAACCCTTTCCCCCTCCTTGCGCCCGCTTGTCATCATTATTGCCCAGATTTCTCTCTCTTGTTTGGGATCGGGATGGATGCTCGGCGGAATATAATTCTCTTTTGTCTGATTCTCCTTTATTCGATTTTTATTTGTGCTTCTTGTTTTGCGAGAAGGATTTATTTCTGCTCTGGAAGGAGAGGAATGCCCGGAACATGTGTCATAACGAAGGACGGCGTCTCTCCGGGGTAGGATTCAGCAAGAAAAACTTCGGAAGCACTTTGGAAAATTGTGATCGCCTTATGTCGGATGCATGTCGAGAACGGAGAAAATTCAATAATAATACGAGAAGATGAGATAGGAATTGGTTTATGGGAGTTTTGAAATATGTTTCTTTGTTTCGCAATAGTTTATTGGATATTTTTACTCTTTCCCACTCCGATCATAAAACTCCCAGAAGGATACTGTACCATAAATTTAACTCGGCCATCTTCAGACTCAATTTCAATATTTCTCAAAGAAAGTTAGACTTAACGGAATCAATCTTTATGTAGACATTGTGGTCAACGTAGGAAAGCAATCACTTGAGGTAAAAGTCTGACACAGGAAACTAGACTAGGATGATTGATAATAACAGAAAAGAAAATGTTTAATTTTGAATTAGAAGTACCTTTTAACCACTACATTTTCTACTCATTTTTATTGAGGCTTATTGCAAAGAAAAAACAACATGGTTTATTATGTTCGTTTTTTGAGTTCTGTTAAAAGAATAAATAGTTTGAAGGAAAGATCTTTTATTTGCAAAAAAAAAGAATACAAAAACGGTTAGTGTCGCTAAGAAAATAGCTAGATATGTATGACAATGCAAAGGTGAAAATACTCCTTAGGCAATTACTTTTGGTCTACAAGACATATCATGAATACACATTGTAATTTCAAGTTATTGCCTTTGCATCAGTTCAATATATCTGTAGGTACATGGAGGCTTAAACAAGACTTCAAGGTAGTTGCCCTGTCACTGAGGTTACCAGAATGGGTCATTCCATAGAAATGTCAACCTCAGCCGAAGAAAAAAAATACCGAAGTAAAAAAAGTATCAAAAAATAAATAAATTAATTAATTAATAAAAATCATACAACATAATAAATTTAGAAAGATTGAGAAAGTATTGTAATTATCACTGAGATTAGCCATAATAAATAGTTTGTAGTGTGTTCACTGCTTTTTATTCGATGGTTACGTTAGTCCCGTTACGTTAGTCACATTCCATCTTGAGTAAAAGTGACACTTGAGACTAAAAAAAAATAAAATTTAATTAATGTGGTTTATGTTTTTCAAAGCCAACTTTACACATTTTTCAATTGTATCATTCAATTTTTAATTCTTGCTTAACTTTGAGAAATTTTTGCCTCACAATATGAGCATTAATTTTCAGGGTTGCAAAAATGTTACGATAGTCACGCTGCTATTTTGGTTGAAAGAATATCTACTGTCAGTAATTTTGTTTTAAATTCTTAGCGAAATGATACTTAGATACTATGTATAATGTAAATCCACCAGCATAACTAAAAAATATTTTTTATTCTTTAAGTTACAAATAAAAACAGTTACAAAATCAGCTCTGAATGTTACGTTAGTCACTATGGAATGACCCGAATATTTAAAATGTATGGCCGTACTCGGGCTAAAAACTATATTCCAGCCTAGTTTGGGCCTCTCTGAATGTATGAAACTTTTAAACCCTAAGCGATCTGCGCTCATTGCACGCTAACATTCTATGTAACATTCTGCAGTCAACATATAGTAGAAGACGCCAGCATTGTACACCATAGGTGATGCGTATTATACACATATTTATTGATTTATCTTGAATTTATTACTCAGTGGGACTTCTGTAAACCGGACTTGTTTTCTTTTCTTTAAAGAGGCAACTTTAATTACTGATAATCGTAAATTTAATATGCACAGAGCTGCAAAAAAGGAAAAATTGACGTATGATGTAAGACTTGGCTCTTTTGGACCACTCATATCGCTTAGAAGGCAATACATGAAGCAATTAATAAGTTTCCAAATGAGAAGTTTAACTTGGTCCAATACGGGTTTGACGGGATAGATGATTCGAATAAATCCCTTGAAAAAACTGGCAACGTAATTTCACACACGTGTTTGACCATTTTTTATGCAAATTTCTGCCCTGTTCAAATTGAAAACAAACGTTTAACTGTGGTACAAAAAGTATTTTTTCAAGAAAAGAATGCATTTAAATTTGAAGCCAAGAGTGAGAAATAAAAATTAAAACTATTTGAAAGCATCGCTGAAATGTTCGCTCTGACTGTAAGTTGGTTCTGATTCGCACCTACTTTCGCGTCAAAAATATCCAGTCTACGAGGTTGGACAAATAACGGACAGGGAAATGGTGCATAATTCTGGCGCATTCCACACATCTCCTTGTTCCGCGCTACCTATTCCTTCTCACGGCCGACCTCCCCCATGACTGACGTTCCATCCGGCACACGGGTCCGGGCTCCATTCAAAGAGTAATTAAAAGTTGTCCGGTGCCTTGAACAATGGCCTCTTTTCAGTCCGGAGACGAATGATGGAGCGAAGTCCGGCTCGGGACCATTAGTGGCCAGTTTATGTTGCAGATAAGGGATGGCTCTTTGTGATGTTGCTGCCAAATATTTAACCCGGACAGACGGCAGGCACCCTTTTCCACGCTTATTTATTACCCGGGTTTAACCCGGCGTGAACGGGATGGAGGGAAAGTGTACGAGTTTCGTTTTCGAACAGCATCCTTGCTGTGAAGGCGGTCTTGCGTTCGAACTTCAAATCATTTTTTTAAATTTTTATAAATGTGTATAGGAGTGAAATAAAATTGAATGTAATTCTTAAAGAAATTGAGTTGTTATACGAGTTTTAACCTGAACCAAATTTTGTGAGAATAAAGAGGTAATTGCTGTCAATTATATACTAAAATAATTTCCCGAGCCATAAGAATCTGCATACGAATCCACCAGATGAAATTAGTAACCAGATAGTTTGTTATGGGATTCCCTCAGCTATAAGCTTTATCCAAACACATTCCGCTTGCAAGATCATCAGTTCTCTGTGGGGATTTGCTGCTTTGAAAAGCCGTGATGCTATGATCCCCAAAAGTAGTCAAAGATGTGACTTTAACATTTTCGCAACCCCAGCTGCACAAACCTTTGTTATTTTCCGTGTAGCATGCTATAAGTTTTTACTTCACATTTCGAATAGCATTTCAGGATTTTCATTTCTACTGTCCGTTAAGACGCAAAAGATGTCTAAACCGGGAGGACTTTTATAAGCGAACACACACACCTCCTGACTGTTTTCCTGTTAAACAGAACGCAAAATTTTTGAGCATTTTGATAGCGAGTATCACCCCAAGGCACCAGAACTCCACTTGTTTCTGCATTTTAGATACAATTTACCTGCTAAAAGCCACTCCAACTGCTTTACTCCTTGTATGTCCAAATGTTTCAGCACATACTATATTTCGAATTCTCTTTTTTCTTTGTTTTATTAGATTCTATGCTATGATACCATTTGAATGTATGAAATACATCACAGGAACCTAAGAACATCAACCTAAAAGTTAATGTTTACTCCTTTCAATGATTTTTTGCCATATCCTACGTAACAGCTCCTAATAACTGAAAAATAAATATAGAAAAAGTATATTTTAATGGCTTTGATGCACTAAATTTGTAAGTGCACTGATATTACCTAAATAAATTTCGCACGTTGCTTTTTTTTTCGAATTTTAATTCGTTTTCCGACTTTATCGGTAAAATTCGCAATAAGATTTTGCACACTTTTTCTAAAAATAAGGCTACTCTTCAGAAGAAATTTAGCGTAATTACGTTCATTATGATAATACTAATAAAAATTCTGGCTTTTTGGTCAAGATAAATCAAAACTCTGAGATTAATCTTTCACATAACTTTCTGAATTCTAATCAGCTTAATGCCCCTAAACTGAATTGTAATTTTGGTTGTTTTTACAAAACATTCATTTCTTTAGTTGGTTGCTTCAATCGAGAAAACTTAAACTCAGGTACTCACTGCCTCTCAACGAGTTTTAGCTTGGAATTGCATTTAAAAAACTGGATTTCTATTAATTGACACAAGATTGACGAATGACGTAAAATTGTTGTTTTAGATAAAATTTTCTGTATTTATATTAGTACGTTAACATTAGAAAATCAGATCTTCCTTTTTTGGTCTTTTATACTAAATTTAAATAGAGACGGACGCTTTTTCACTTTGTGCTGTGCCATAAATGAGCCCAAAAAGAAAACTTCTGCTCTTTATAAATCTATATTGCACGTTTTTATTCAATTTTTAATAAAAAATTTCACGTAACATTTTCAACTTTGTTAGTAAACATTCCTCTCAGGCTTTTAATTTCCTATAAGTCGAAAAGTCTTTTTGCGTAAAAGAAACTATTCGAATTTTTCTATTCAGTTGGAACGTTTATAGTTAACGCACGCGATTGATGCCTTAAAAAAGCTTTGCTTAGAGTTGTTCTTTCTTTTGCTAACGACAATTTGTATCTTTTTGCTCATGTTAATGTTTTTTTATTTTTTGCATTTTCGCTGGGGAGAGTGTTTTTTTTTTTAAGTAATTTTAAAGTCTTTTTGATTTGTATCTAGTTTTTCGTTCTTTTTCCGATCACTGATTCCGATATTATTCGATGCTTTACATTTTTCGCTTTACACTACAATTTTGGCTCACACTTAGTTTTCTATCATCAAAATTATTAATCTTGGTACAATATTTACTAGTATAACTTTGGTATGCTCATACACTGAAATTCGGGGTGAAGAATCTACTTAATTTTTTTTATACCAATTTGAACATGATTTTAAAATAAAAGTTTGTGAAAGTAAAAGCTTTTGTCTAAGAGAAAACATAAAATATATTCACGATCTACCTCCAAGCAAAGAGCCAAGAGATTAAGAGAGACACTTAACACAATTATTCAAATTTCATTTCGGCTACAAGCATTACTAATATGGATGAATGTAAAGAGTTAATTTAGATTGCTCCTGATACTGGTGATGGAATTCAGTTTAAAGTCATCTGGTACTGACTAAAATATTTAAACGTTGCATGACTGAAGCATTCAACCTGTCGCTCAATGATCTGGATTTTATACTGTAAGTTGGATAACTTCATGCAACTGGATAAGTGGGGAAATGAGGGGCAAAGTGAAACAACTGAGACGACTTACCTGTTCAAAGTAATTAGTTAGAAAATTTGTTTTAAAAATTGCAGTTTTATTTATTATTTTTTTAATAGGACCAAATCAAATATTCTTTTCTAATGAAATTTTTGATTACGAAATTGTTTTTTCATAAAATGAACAAATAAATAAGCTAATGAAGGAGTAAATGAATACGTAATGAAACAATAAACTTCTCAATAATTTACTTAATTAATTGATGAGAAAAAATAAATGAGTGATTAAAATAGTGATGAATAAGAAAACAAGTGGACGAACCAATAAAGTGAAGTCGTAAATAATGAAAGTTAAATTGATTAATGAATGAATGAAAAAATAAGATGTTTAACAAACTAAACTTACTCCATAACATGGAAGAGCCTCTTTGTAATATTCAAAACCGTTTCAGATATTCTTGAGATAGTAAAGCACCGAATTCGAACTGTAAACTGAAAAGGAGCTGCCGCAGGTTCTACGATCTCTACATCGCTAGAAGCAGGTTTTATACAATGCTGGTGGCTTTATTGAAATTCCGTAAAACTTGGTGGCATAGATCACTTTTGTATTACATGTAAATAAAATATTCCAACCTATCAAATTTCAACCCTCGTACAGTTGTTGCTTTGCTTGTTCCTCGTCTCTTAAGATATAGCGGAGTGATATTAAAAAAATCTCTATAATGTTAATTAAGAAAATATTTTTTAAGTATAAAAATTTTATTGCTGAAACTCAAATATTAAGTTCTGCATTTACATTTCTCAATTTCAGCAGGATAATATATTTTTTAGGAAGGGCCGAGAACCCCTAAACTTACAATCTCTAAATTTTAGCAGGGTAATCATTTTTCTAAGAAGAACCGTCGAACCACTATTTTATCTTTACATCATCTAAGATATATGAAATGTTTTCAAAACGAATCCCCAAAAAGAGCTAAAAATTGCCCTTTTAAAGAATTCAGTTTCGAAAATTTTACGGAGGAACAGAATTTTGAGAGTTTTTTTTTTTTTTTTTTAAGAATCTTCATTTTTTTTTTCTTTTTTTTTGGGGGGAAAGGTGCTCTTTACAGGATAGTGCCTGTAAAACTGCTAAAAGTACAAAAGTACAACTCCATGACTCCTCCACTTGTATATTTATAAATCTGATGCTAAAATTTAACAATACACGATTTTGAATCGAGATTAACTTTTAGCTGCTGTTTTGAAATGTATGCGGCTTGTGCGTGAATTTCCATTGTGAATCGATGAATCCTAGACTTATTCAACAAACGCTGATCACGAGAGAAACCTAATATGAAACTACACTGTAAAAAATGAATGTTGTTTTTACAGTATGATAGCTATTATTACAGTGCGTCGCAAAAGTTTAAGCACTATGCAAATTTTTAAATAAAAATAAATCTTTTCAGCAGAATGCTTTCATATTTATACTGTAAGTGGCTACTATGATCCTAATTAAGTGTTTGAAGTTATGAAAAATATAACCGCAACGAAAATCAGAAAATACAAAAGATATTTTTTTGGCTGTCGCAAAAGTTTATGCACAGATCAGATTTTATGCAAATATCTCTTGAAACGTGATGTGTGAAGAACCAGTGAGGTTCTTTTGAACGAGTAATATAGTGTAGCAATGGCTTAAAGTGTTATCAAGATGCCGAAGTCTCTACAGTTCTCGTCTGAAGAAGTTGTGAAACTCTGGAAGCTGAAAGCAGAAGGTAACTCTGTTATGCAAATTTCAGTGATTTTAAATCGATCTAAACGTGGTATTTATAATGTTCTGAAACGTGGAAATCAATTTAAACCTGCGTTTCGCTCAGGAAGACCGAGAAAAACTACCTCTCGTGAAGATAGAAGAATTAAAAAACTGGCCTTAACTGAAAATTTGTCACTTAATCAAATAAAAACTAGACTTGTAACAAAATTATCACGTAATACCATAAGCAGACGAATAAATGAATCGGGATTTATCAAAAAACAAAAGTTAGCTCGCAAACCTTTTCTGAAAAAGTGTCACAAACAAGCAAGACTGCAGTGGGCAAAGCATCATATGCATTATAGTGACGAATGGATTACTGTTGTGTTCTCTGATGACAAAAAATAGAATTTAGACGGTCCAGATGGGTTCTCATACTACTGGCCTGACTTGAGGAAAGATCCGAAGTGCGTATTCAGTAGGCAACATGGTGGTGGCTCAGTCATGGTATGGGGCGCTTTTTGCTTCAACGGACAAACTTCTCTTAGCTTTTTAAAGGGTAGACAAAATTCAGAAAGGTATCAAGATACCCTGAGAAAGCATTTGTTACCATTTGGTGAAGTCCTAGGTGGTCCTGATTGGATTTTTCAGCAAGACAACGCTTCAATACACAATTCCCGTAGTACGAAAGAATGGCTTGCTTCTCAAAATATTAGTGTAATGAACTGGCCAGCACTCAGCCCGGATCTAAATCCCATAGAAAACATCTGGGGAATTCTCGCACGTGACGTATACCAGAATGGGAAGCAGTATTGCTCTGTTCAAGAGCTTAAATCTGCAATCGAGGAAGCCTGGTACAGACTAACTCCCGAAACCTTCCATAATATCGTGCTATCGATGAAAAATCGCATATTCGAACTCATCAGATGCAACGGTAACACCATAGACTACTAAAAGACTTTTATGCTTTCTAAAAAATATATATTCCGTTTTTGTGCTTAAACTTTTGCGACAGCAAAATTTTGATTTTATCATGTAATCGTATTTTAATTTCTATGAATTGTTTCCAAATTTGAAACATGGATTTGTAAGCTGTTTGTTTAATTACAGTAAAAATTTCAAAGCTTTTTGGTGTATACTTTTCGTCTTATCAAAAGATTTCGGTTGTGCTTAAACTTTTGCGACGCACTGTACAATAATTTTACAGTAATAAACTGTAAAAGTGCTAATTTTACATTAATAAACTCTAAAATTGCTATTTTTACAGTAATAAACTGTAAAATAGCTAGTTTTACAGTTTATTACTGCGATTTCACCGTTTTAAACTGAAACCTCTGCTTTCAGTATTATACTGTAAAAACAACAATTTATTTTTGCATTATATGAGTGCTTTACTACTTAGTCAATGCAGCTCCGGAACAAGATTTGATCTTGAATTCGTACGCTCATGATCAGAGGTTACCTAACGTTTCCAAACTCTCGCGCCTTTTGAACACTAAAAACTTTTTGCATGGCAAACTAATTATACATCTCAACTATATATCTATATTTATCTATCCATACATATGTACACATTTATTTATTTAATTGTGCTTAAATAGAACTGTATTTACATACATTGAGATTTTTACTTAATAGCATCATCTTTATACATTTATATAATTTAGAAGCAATACCAGAAATTATGCAAAAACGTGGTTACCATTTATTGTGCGTTTAATGAATAAACACTTTTTATGGGTCTTAACTTGGACGAATGACATTGTGTGTGCGTGTATGTGTGCGTTTTAAAGTAAAATATATGAATTCGAGTAAAACTTTGATGAGTAACCATAACACTTTTATGTTTAACTACATAGGCTTAGCTTAATGTCGTGGCATTCCTCTCTTTTCTCCATGGAACCAGAGTTTCACCGCACCCACTTTGGGAACAACTCTTTAAAATTATTTTAACCATTGAAGGGTTTGGTAGATGAAAGTGCTATGTTAAATTTTTAAAAATACAATCTGGGCACAGGTAAGCAAATAAAACTGGGAACATAAAAAGATAGATGTCATTAGATTAATTCCATATGCTGACTTAACGACAAAACCTGAAAACGAAAAAACTGCAACAGTAAAACGTTGATTCTAAATTACTCTAAATTAGGGTTTTGTCATATCTGTACCTCAGAACCAGAACGACGCAAGTCCAAAAATGGCGATTTTCACTTTTTTGCTGCCTTGTATGTAGAATCTTATTTCGCATCGACTCATGAGAACGTTACTCCGTAAAAGAAATACCTTCACAATTATTTAGCAGTGTCAAAAGAGCGCGAGTCCCATCCTTTGCATGTATCAGACAATCATTTTCGCGCTCTACTGAAAAGTGGCGAAAATGGACTTACATGATTCTGAAGTACAGAAATAACCCTTTCATCTCCCAAGCCCTTCAAATGCAGCTCGTGAGTCCAACTCGATTTTAAATTTCCGTATCCTCACAGGGCATTCTTCGACCTACACTGGGATTGCCGCCCTATGCGCACCGCCCCCGACCATCTTCTCTTTCTTGCGAGCCGCCCTAATAAAAGTTATCTGTCTTTCACTCGGCTGGCTCTGCCCGAACGAGCGGTCACTCGACCGAACGCATTCATATAAACGTACATGGCTGGCTCAACCCTTTCTCCCGTCCTTCCCAGACAATACTTCGCGATTGTCTCCGCTGTCCATTTTAAATAGATAAATAGTGGTTCGGCTGAATACGCGGATCAACTGATCGATGCATCGGACAAGAGATAAATGATCTCTGTACGAAACATCGGAAGATTGCACGTGGAGGACATGAAGCCAAAGGGGTGTCTGGAGGTTAAAAATATGCGTGGGATTAATTAGACGTGCACTGCATTTAAAACAACATAAACTCTGGATGTTTGACTTGCGTATGAGCTTTTGTCTCTCTGGTGTGCAGAAAGCAAATTAAAAATGTCAAAAAGTTTCTGAGTAGTTGATTAATTTTAGCCTGGATTTATGAAGGAAAAGGTGTCTGCGGAGTCAGTAAACATGGAAGTAGAGGAATGCGTCAAAATGTTTTAAAAGTTTCCTCATGTTTGTTATAAAACATGAGAAAGAGTGGATATATTTACGTGCAAATTCTGCTTTTGCAGTGATTCGTTCTCTTCTTGTTAAAGTCGAATTCAGTGCAATAGTAACTTTAGAACTGAATAAAGCATTTCAGGATTTTATGTTATGCTAGAAGGTGATTCAACAGTCGGGAATGCAAAATGATCGTGATTATTATTATTACACTTTTCGCTTTGACTATTGCAATCTTTTTAATAATAAAATAAAATTACTGTCCTTTCTCGTTTGAAACATTTTGTCTGTCGAATCCATTTTCATTTTTATTTTGGTTTTCGAGTATCAGAGATTTCTTCAAAATATTGCTGTTGAGATCTATCTCTTTCTCCTCTCTATGTCTCTCTCTTTTTCTTTGATGTTGTTTTTAAACGTCATAATATAGTAAACTTTTATTTATATCTTTACTCAACAGTAACTTTTCTATACTTTGATTCCATACTTTGGAAATATACTTTGAATACTATGAATAGGAGACATACTTTAAATACTTTCTATAATTTGGAGCAGACTACGTTATTTGTTAACTGGCTAGCTTTTGAGCTTGTTGATATCTAACCCTTTGAGACATGGTAGCTTCGTTTAAATCCACGTGTTTTTAATTTCTTTCCATGCAAGTATCACAGTGGCTTAATCAATTCTCTGAAAAGGGAGAAAAAAAAGCGACTTCAAACAAAACCACTGTGTTTCAATGGTTTAAACTTTATTTAAAAATATGGATTGAATTTTTGAGTTTGATTTGGGCATTAATATCAAAATAAATTTATAATATACTTTATAGCTTGGGTCAACACTTAGCAATTGCGGATAGTGGAGTTATGCATCTACCTAAACTAACTAATTCTTAGTTCAAAGGATTTTATTTGTTATAACCTAGTATCAAAAGTCAAAAAAAAAAGAAAACTAGCTTATTGGTTAAATTATTATCTAATATTTATCTAAACTTAAAAAAATAAAGACAAGTAAAGGGAAATGTGGAATTGAAATGCGTAGCTTTAAAATCAGTTTAATTTGTATTCAAAACATCAATTCTAATGAAAGAAAATTATAATTGAGAAATCTGTTGCTTTCATTAATTTTTTTTTTCTTTCTACAAAATAAAATGTTTTTATGTATTTTATCAACGTGTCGATTGCACCTTTTCGAAACGGTATTCTTCGAGAGCTACTCCTGAAGCCCAGTGCTGTAAATCGGGCTTTTTTACATATATCTAACCTTTGCGGGACAACCAACTTTGAGTGCATTTTGCGCTAAGTTGTCCCCAAATAAAATGGTGAGAGATTTCGACTTCTTGATCACTAAAATGCATGCAGGTCATCCTTACAAAACTAATACAAATCTTTTCTGATGCTTTTGACTTTTGTTCATTAATTTTAATAATTTCTGTCAACTAATGATTTTTTACCTGTTGATTCTCCATTTATTTTTATATAATAAAATATCAACGTTTTTCATTTAAGTAATTTATGAAAAGATTAAAAATATTTTGACCACTTCGTGTAACAGAGTGGACAAGTAAGCCTTTGGAAAAACTCTTTCTCATTTTAAAGAAACGTTAGAATTATGGAACAAATATAAAATGACGTAATGATTAAAAAAATGTAATTTGGTCTGCAATTGCAAGAAAAAAACTTTTTTTTGCCATTAAAACAAGTGTAACATTTAATAGTTTAAAGTAATTATTATCAAAAAAAAAGAATAAAACTCACTTTGTTTGCTGCTTGGAGAATTCAAATTCTATCAACCTGTCGATTACACCTGTTTAAAACCTGTTTAAAACTTCAACCCTGTTTAAAACTTCTTTCTGAGCTACACCAAACGCCCAGTTCTGTAAATCGCGCTTTGTTACATGTATCCTATCATTGCGGGCGAACCAGCTTTGAGTGCATTTTGGTGAGAGGTTGTCCCGAAATAAAATGGTAGGAAATTTCGACGCCTTGATCCCTTAAGCTTGTGCTGGTCATCCTTACAAAACTAATACAAATTGTTTCCGATGCTTTTGATTTTTGTTCATTAATTTTAATAATTTCCTTCAACTAATAATTTTTTAATGGTTGATTTTCCATTTATTTTCGTACAATAAAATATCAATGGTTTTCATCTCAGTAATTTATGAAAAGATAAAAAATATTTTGATCACTTTGTGTAACAGAGTGGACAAGTAAGCATTTGAAAACAAATCTTCCTCCTATAATGAAAAATTAGAACTGCAGAACAAATATAAAAAAACGTAAAGATTAAAAAAATGTCATTTGCTCTGATTGCAAGAAAAAACTTATTTTTGTCGTTAATACAAGTGTAACACATTTAAAAATTCAAATTAATTATTTTAGCAAAAAGTAAATCTTAATATGTTTGTTGTTTGTAGAATTCATGGTGGCTGAAGTTATACTACTCAAACTTCTTAAAACTAGAATCAAACACAGTGTAACTGTATTTTGTCCCGAAATAGCCGAGTCCATTTTTAGAGAATGTTGACCTTTGAGAAATCAAAAGCAATGGTGGAAGCTGAAATGGCATGAAAATATCAGACGCGTGTTTCAAGGTTATCATAACTTTTTCAATGCAAAGGAGGCATGATGAAAATCTCAGATATTTTGCATTGGAAAAATAATTTCTTGTACTGCCAAAATACGTAAATAAACAAGTTAATACTATTCATGTATTCATGGAACTTTTTCTCAAATATACCAGTTTTTTACAAGATACTAGTGCAAACCAGTAAAATACCGGAATGTTGCGTGGAAGTAACCTGCGATGATTCGGAATTGCCTGCAGAATAATCGTAAATTGATCAATTATGAATTAAATTTCGATAGATTAATATTATTTTTTCTTCAACTTATTTTATGTTTAGTCAAAAAAAAAAGAAAAAATTTGCGTGAACAATACATAAAAATATTAGCTAAAATAATAAAGCTTGCTTTTTTTTATTTAGATGTTAAAAATGTGGATAATCATTTATGATACTTTGTGGAGATTTAACCCTTCCTTATTTTTAGCTTAATTAAAACGCAAAATGTAATTTACAGTAAATGGTAATTATATAATTTCTTTCATCTCTTTAAAAAAGCGCATTCAACTTTAGTTTTGCAACATTTTTTCTTCGTTATTTAGATCATTAGTTGGGAGTTTATTTTTCTAAAAAAACAGAGCATTCAACAAGAACCCATCAAAATGATCATTACCATGAAAAAGATCATTTCTTTTTTTTTCACTTTTCTGATTTAATGATCATGATGAGTTTTACTCATCACTTGAACCAAGGATAATAAATTTAAACAGCCCGCTTGAAGAAGAAAAAAAAATCAAATACCAAAACCCATAAAAATGCAATGATGGAGCACAAAAACACTTTCTTAAAAAATTCCGACAAAAAAGACGCAATCAATTTTAACCCCGTTTAAAAATACTCTGTTTTTGGCAACACACTTAAAGTGGTGCAAGGAAAAAAAGTTTATGAAAATGTCCCCCCAACGGTAATCCCATCGTTGATGTATTATTACGGAGACCCCGTTATTAGTTGACAAATGTATTTAAAGTCTGCTGCAACCGTAACCGTACGCCAAACCGTGTAATATTCGTTAGATGACTTCACTTCAGTATCATCATTTCGGCGGAGGGCTATTTTTTTCTATATCATGACTCTAACAAGGGGAGGAAAGTACTTTTGAGAAAGAACATCGCTTCCTTTTTCCCTCGAAAAGAAAAAAAAGAAAAAAAACTGGGAGAAAATTTTAGAGAGAGAGAAAAAAAGAGCAACATTACGCAGGAATTGGTAACGTGTAGTTTTTCACTGAAAATGGCACTTAAATTACTGTAATTTGTCTTCCCCCATCTTGGTTCTCTAGCTGTCAGCGACGTTTGTGACAGAGGTACAACCGGTACTTTAAGGCTTTTGAAGAGCTTAAAACTAAGAGCGAAAGCGTTCCAATTCGAGGGGGGAGGGAGGGGTTCACGTAGATCGGAAGTAACGACTTTTTCCCTCACTTTCTTTCTTTGTTTTATTTTTTCTTCCCTTTTTTTTCCCCGAGGAGAAAAAGTTGGAATGGGATGGTGAGAATTTAAGTCGGAGTTGAAGCATCAGAAATAAGAGCAGAAAATGGAAGTATCGTTTCGGCATTCAAATGGGAGCGAGACATTTAAAAATCATTTCTCCGTTCTTCAGAAACAATACAAACTTCAAAACACATTAGAAGTAAATATATTTGGGAGAAAGCTTTCGCTCATCCTTACAAACTATTGCCTAGAACTATATTTTGAGCTAAAGTTGTAAATTTTCCTGGGAAATAATCCGGAATATAATTTCTAATGAGTTTTATTTTTTAACTATTTTAGAGTTTAAGAGGTATACGGAAATCAAAACACGTCAAACCCCGTCAACACGAGCTCCCTTAAAGTGAAATAAAATCCCCGTCAGATAAAATTAAAAATTAGTGCTAGATCAATCGTTGAAGACGAAGTTGATTTGAATTATATCCTGCTTGAGAAAAAAAAATATTTTAAGGTCAAAAAAAAAAAAAAATATTTTAAGTTCAAAAAAAAAAAAAAAAAGGACAGAAAAGGAAAGAAAAAATATATTCGTTTACTCAATTTCCTCACAAACGTAGAAAGGTTCAGAGATCTACACTTCAATGCAAGCCATGTGCAGTCAGTTTCTGTGGATTAAACGAGAAGCTGAAAATGTATTCTTTCATTCCGATAAATTTTGATTAACACCAGCTTATTAAACTTTATATACGTTTCATATTTAAAAAATAAGTTTAAGTATAATCATATATACCTATCGCTCAGTCATGACATTCTAAGACTGCAGTTTTGTACTTGTTAGGAACTCACAGTCAGGAATAACCCAGTAACTGAGCTGAAAATAGAAGTTCTCTTATTATGGCTAAGACTACTTTCAAATTGGCAGATAAATTAATTTACTAAATCAGCGAACAGCAAGAAATGATGGTGCGGTTTAACTTGAAAAATGAAGACAAAAGCTTTAGTCATATGCAGTAAGGGCCCTGCTCCACATTAACGTAAAGCAGAAAAATAAAGCAGAAACGCAAAACGGATTAATTGGTATTCCTATGGAAAGTACCCGGATTTTCGGCTTCTGCCTTCGTTTTCGGTCGCGTTTTCTGCTGATGTGGAGCAGGGCCCTTAGAAATAGCTCATAAACAAGGACAAATGCAGAACTATAAGCAAATATACCTACAGATCGGTCAGCAATTCTGAGACAACAGTTTCGTCCTTGTTAGGAACTCATCGATCATTAACAGTTAGTAACCGAACTGGAGGTAGAAATCCTCTTATTGTAACTGCGATTACCTTCAAACTGGAAGATAAAATCAATTTGTCAAACTAATTTTATTTGCCAGTTTGAAATTAATCTTAGCTGCAATTAGAGGAATGTAGAGGAGAGTTCTATCTCCAGCTCGGTTACTGACTATTCCTGACTGGTGAGTTTCTAACAAAGACAAATTGCTGGTATATTTGTTTAAAGCTCTGCCTTGGTCCTGGCTTACGGGCGACAATTTACTGCACGTGAAGTATAAGTGCTTATACGCGCCATTCTGTATAAATGCGCTCAAACTAATACATTTTCCGTGTTACAGAAGCAAAATATTTTTTTGCTGACTATTCAAATCTGGAAAAGGCGTTAAGGTTAACATGAAAAATTTTAACGTCTACATCCAAATCCAGTCAGTGTCGGATGTTGTGGTACAAATCAACATATTTGCCCTACATTTTCCTTTCGACAGTTCATTTTTTTTTAATGAGTCGTTGGTGCAGAACATGTTATCTTTTAACCTTTGGTGTCAGAAGTTATTTCCAGTAGTTCCGAGACCAACACTTCAATTCTTTAGACAATAAGCTTAGAAGTATCCTCTTTGGAGACCCTTTAACTTCTCTACAGAAAACACAGATAACTGGCACAGTACTGTGGAGGAGGTCCTTTTATAAATCAAAAGTTTCTGCTATGTCTTCCTTTTTTTTCAGCATGTTTTAGATCTGCGTGTCACATTCCGCGTATATAAATATATTACGTTTAAAATGATAGCGTTATGATGATACGTTTTTATGCATAAAAGACTCTCAACAGCTCACCGCTTTGTACAGAATGTTTTACATCCCGTACATATTGAGTTCAGGAGGACTCCGTGGATCAGAGGAAGAAATTTCGCCTTGAAAGCAAGATGTCGGGGGTTCGATTCCCACCTGTGCCCTGTGTGTTATTTAATCTCTTTGTGCTGTAAATCTCTCTTGTGCTGTCTTATATGGTAAAGAAGTCCAACCTTCCTCGAGGCAATGGCACCCACTTTTTGCGTAGTATTCGTGAAACTATGCACACGACAACAAATAACATTGAGTTCAGAAATATCTTAATGAAGACCCATAATTATTGTGCAATAAGAAAAAAAACCGTGTTATCACTGTTGGAGATTTCATTTTATAAATAAAATATGCTAATTCATGTGTGCATGTAAATTTGTCTGTACGTTATTTTGCTGTGGCAGTGTCCTCTGTATTGGTTTTTACATGGGGGCCACCTCTGGGGAAGTCATAAATAGTAACTTAAGCTGTATGATACATGAAATTGGAATTTTCACATAAATGAATTAAAACTCGAATTTAATTATCGTTGACTCACTTCCCAAATAAAATTATACAATCCAGCATCAATGACCACCAATTGTTTCTCAAAGGATGCTACTTTATTCAAGATGTTAAACATTTATGTAAGTATTACATTCCGTGCATATTGTAGTTAAAAAATACGCAGTCTAGTCACATTAATGTGACCACCACGTACTTTTGACGTCGACGTCAAATTACCAATCACAAAAGGCACTTGGTAGCACAAAGCAGCTGAGGGTGTATAAAGGGTGTATGAGGGCTTTGGAAACCATTTCTATCATTGGCGTAATGCAAAAACGGGGCTATTTATCCGACGTCCAAAAGGGCATAATCATTGGCCTTCGAGCCAAGGGTGGAAGCATTTCCAAAATGGCTGAGTTTTTGAGCTGTTCGCTTGACATCGTGGTAAAAGTGTACCGTGCATGGCAAAATGGGACTGTCAAAAATCAGTGACGTGGAAAATGTGGTGCACCAGGAGCCATAGATGACAGAGGCGAACGACGGCTGCGGAGATGAGTTCGGATTGATAGACGGGCTACCGTTGAGCAACTGACCCCCCCCCCCCGATGAACCAAGGGGCTACCAACATCATCTCCCAAACTTCTATTCAGCGGACGTTGCTGCGTCTGGGCTCCCGAAGCACAAGACTGGTTCATGTAGCTATGCTGACTACTGTCCATCGACGACGAATCCTGGAATTTTCACGCCAGTACCGCAGCTGGATGTTTATTGAGTGACAACAAATAGTATTTACTGATGAATCACATTTCATGCTCCATCGGGCAGATGGACGTTGGTGTATAAGGAGTGAAACCTCTGAAACAAAACACCCTCAACCATTGCCGGAACGGTCCAAGCTGGAGACGGGAGCATTATGGGCTGGGGAATGTTTTCCTGGCATTCTCTGGGCTCACCCATCATTGTGGAAGTCACGATGAATTAATACAAGTACGCATCTGTCTTTGCGGACCATGTCCACCCCTATGTGTGCATTGTTTTTCCTTAGGATGATGGCATCTACCAGCAGGACAATGCGAAGTGCCATACAGCTGCCAGTGTAAGTGCGTGGTTCGAAGAGCACCAGAATGAGTTTACCCTTCTTCCCTGCCCAGCAAACTCTCCTGATTCAAACAGAATCGAGAATATGTAGGACCATCTCGATCGGGTTATTCGCTCCATGAATCCTCATCCGCGTAATCTAGCCCAGCTGGCCACAGCATTGGAGTTAGCATGACTCAAACTACCAATGAACACCTTCAGGGCCCTAAATAAATCTCTTCCTGAACGTCTCGCAACAGTCAGCTCCGCGGAAGGTGGTTTTTCAGGCTTTTGACAGGTGGTCACATTAATGTGACTGGACTGTGTATCTTATTGAAGAGCATCTCAATTTCTCTACAAAAACACTGATAAATGCGTCATCACTGCAGGGGATGTCATTTTATAAATAAAACCTTTCGTTCAGTCCGCTTGCTTTATTCAAAGGTTGTTACATCCGTGAAAGGCATTCTCCGACGTGCTCCAAAGCGAGGAGTCTCAAACTCCCCGAGTGGCCACAAGACTTAGAACCTGCCCCCTTTGTCTCCGGTCCGAGACGACTTAAGCGAGCGAATAACTGCTTCACCTGCCTCTCACCTAAGACAAAGCCAGTTGTTCGCGCCTTTTTTCGCGCTCGGCTTCCCCCCGGCGCTGGCGGGGGTGGTCGAGAATATCAGTCGTCTGCACGCCGCACAGATAAAGTGGGTCGACCTTTTCGCGCGCCCCAACACAAAGGGCCTCTGCTGCCGCCCGGAGATAACGAGGCACAAAGCGCCGCCCCTGTAAAACCATTGTTGAGCCGGGGCTGACCCAAGCGGCCCGGAAGTAATGCGATTTTCAGGGACCCAGCCATTAAGACAAAAGTATTATTTTTCATAAACGGGGGGCCATTACGCGCCCTGAACTGTCGAAGATAAGAGGCTGGGGGGGGGGGGTTCAGGCTCACGCACGCACGCGCCCTCGGGCAATATGCTGGATGAGACGGAGCGTGAAAACGCCGCTCCTCCGCTATTTAATTGGATTTAGTATCCCTGATTTTCTCGGCTTCAATTATGCAGCCGAAAAGATACTTTGTAGGAAGGAGAAATTCTCATTTCTCTTATTTTGTTCCGAATCCTTCTTCCGAATCCCCCGTCTATTTATTTTTTTCTCTCCCCTTTCGTTCAGGTGTTTCGCCTTTTATTTACTTTGGTTTAAGTAGGTGCATATCTTTTCTTTTTCCGCCGTCTTCGTATTTGTTTCGTTCAAATGGGATGATTTTAAAAATCGTTTTCTTTAAAAAGCGGTCGTCTGCCGTGATAGAATTTTCTCTTTTGAAGCGAAGGGGAGAGACACTTTTAAAGGCTTTTTTTTAAAGGAAGTAATTAATATGTAATCATATTTTAAAGAACACCTTTATGTTCGCATTGGCGAGTAAATAGTCTCCGAATGTTTTCTTTTTCTTTTAAATCTATTCATTCCTTTAAAAATAACGATGTTTCTCCTTTTTTCTGGAGTGGCTTTGATGCACACATACGCCGCGTTTTCATAGATTAGCGACACAGCGAACCATCAAAAAATTCAATTTTTCAAAGTTAATGCGAAATATATAAAATTTTGAAAATTAATTCTTTAAAAAAGTTTGAAAGTCATTTTAAGCGTTACTTTGATCTTAACGAACTGTTTGTAGATCATTTGAAAAGTATCATATTATCAATGGTTGCATATGCATATAGATTAAAACTTGCAAATAAAATCCAGAAAGAACTTTTAATCTACTAAAAAGCGATGCAGTGTATAAAGAAGATATAAGATGAAAATAATTCAGTTCTTTAAGGTAGTCATTGGCTTTATGTGCAAATTGAAGATAAAATATGAATTTCAAAAGAAATGGATGAAATGTTTTGATTATTTTAATTTTTAAAAAATACAAATTTATTTATTGTTCCACATGATATAAATCTTCTATATTCCACAATACATGTTATCTACAAAACGTGATAATAAAGATGACGATCCAAAAAGAGAACTAAACTATCCTCATTGTTAAAACAGGCAAGAATAGTTCTCCAAGCAAAATAAATTGAATAAATAAATAATAAATTCAGCACTACAGTCAAAATCAGAAACAATTTTGCTTTATGAACTTGTGCACTGTACACAAATTCTGAAATGTCACAGATTATGTCCGGGCAAAGTTACGAACTTTACGGGTTAATTACAGTTTCTAGTAAAAATTAATTGTCTTTAAGAGGTTTCTCCACTAGCTATAAGTTTTGTTAATGCAGACTTCACATTGCTATGAAAAGCATTTTGCACTACCAGTGTGAAAATATATTCAGCCATTTTAATGGATGTTTCGCATTTAGCTCAGCAATGACCCTTCAAGATTGACTGAACCTCATGCAAAGATAAAGTAAAGAATCTGGTTATTTCGCGGATTGCAGGCAAATGTGCTGTTTGGTATTTACTTGCAGTTCTGTCTTAGCTTTGGGCATATTGTTTAAGGAACCTGCTAAATCAGGAAGGTGCCAAGTTATTACTTTAATTATAATTAAAATTTCTTGAGAGGTTCCTCATTTATTCTATAGTAGCATGACTTGATTTTATTAAAAATGTTTCTGAATTCTTTAGAAAAATTTCATTTTAATTTGAAGACGGTTATAGACTTTTCGCGAAATTTTTCTGTTTTGCTGGTTAGAAATTAAACACATTAGCTGTTTATCATTTTTCAAGAACTCTGTTTTTTTTTTTTGTATTTTAGGATTTTAATTGTACGTTTACATATGTTTAAGAACAATGAACAGTTAAAATGGCTTTATAACGATTGTTCATTCAGAGAAAAATGTGTTTTTACGAATGAATTAAGCAGTAAATACTTCATACAGTAAGAAAATGCATGGAGCATAACCCTTTTTTCTCTAAACAAAATCTGGATTGGTGGAATAAAAATGTATGTTTGCGTTTTTAGTGCTCCTCTGGAAAGTTGAGCTTTACCCTTGACAATGCTTTAATATTTTCGGGAGAGAGAGAAATTGCAGCGTATTTGAATTGAAATACTTTTGCAAATCGCCTACGAAATAACCTAACTCACTTCAGTGCCAATTAGCCTTTTCTATTTCCCGAAAAGAGGGAAGCATTGTCCATGTCGAAGGTCAACTTACCAGAGTTTCATTGCCAGGCCCGTCATTTAAAGGGGGGAAACAGGGGGGGGGATTCCCCCCCCCCTCCGACTTTGAGAAATCAATGTATTTACATATAAGTGGGCGTGGTTTTTTATGTTTTTCCGATGAAATTGCATTGTGTTTGGACCCTCTACCCCCCCCCTTGCAAAAACTTGAAATGACGGCCCTGTGCAGTGTGCATTGCCCATCTTAATTCTGAAAATTAAACCTGATTGTAGTTTTGTATTTGCGTTTGCTTAATGTAAGCAAAATTTGATGCATAACTTATTACAAAATTACAAAATTTACATCACACATTTTGAGTGAAGGGAGGCAGTAAATCTCACACAATTAAAACTTTCTGGTCAACTTCGAGTCCGGGAATTCTTTTACGGAAAATGATTTGAAAAAATTGTTTAACAGAAATTATCAGACATAATCCTTTTATCGTCATCGTGCCTTTTTTGTATCAAGTTTTGTATCAAGAATTGAAGGACAACTGAAAACTGATACTCTGATTTAACCAATTATTTTATGTTATTTGTGAATCACTTCCAAGTATATTAATCGTTCTTAGCACACTTTTAATCGTAACATTTATTTCAGTTTTAAAAAGAAAATAATAATCGTTCTCTTAATGCAGAAAAAAAATTAAAAATAGATGAATTCGATGAAGGTTTTTCTTTTTTAGCGATTTTTTTTCCCTAGAATGACTACTTTAAATAGATCCAATTTGTCGTCTTGTAATGTCTGCAATTTGAATTTCATGTTGCTTTGCTGCAAAGTTGTTTATTCATTTCAAACTTTGATATTTCGCACCATTTCCAAATATCGAAGAGCATTAGACTTAAATGCAAGATTCGAAACACTCTCGACATATATTTCTACTCTTTGAAGGGCAGTAAAATCTTCATACAGTGAATACCAAAAAAAAAATTATGTATCCGTTTCACGGAAATATATGTTCAGGCTAGTTTTGATTGACATTACAAATTGTATTAGAGCAAAAGTTCCGTTGCAACATGCAAATTGTTCGGTGTCTTGAAACTCGTTTTAACCAGATTCAACAGCAACTTTTTCTTTTTCCTGTTATTTATGATACTTAGGTGCTCTTCTCTCACAGCAGATTTTTGCAATGATAAACAACCACAACCTCAAAACAACAATACAAAAGAAGGAAGTAGTAAGAAAGTCGGACGCTTCAGGGCTCTCAAAATTTGGACTAAAATGTCAAGCAGATGTACCCTTTAACTACGCCTGTTTAAGTTATATACAACTTCGTGCAAAATTTACATTAGAGTTTTCAAGAAATTACAAATTTAAACTGGTTTCATCGTCTCGACATTTTGCTGCTTCGAACAAACAGTTTTTCATTGTAGTTCGGGCAAAAGTTTCTCATAATACTATTTTTAGTTAATACAAAATGTAACCAACCTTGAAAAGTCAATTCCCAGAATCTTTCAAAGGGGAAGAATTTAAATCAGTGTGTTCTATATTCCCACCAAAATCATTCAAAATTCCACCGCTGTTAAACGAACCGTAGCATTGACTTTAAGCAAGACTTTCTTTCGATGATGAAATTTCATGACCGGCTAGAGTTTGCTCTGCAAACAACCTGACGTCGTGCTCGAAATTTAAATAATTGTGAAAACAACGTTTGAGAATTAAACGAAACTTTCTGCGGAATGTTGTTTTTTCTTTTTCTTTCACGACGTACTGGTCATGAGAGAGTCTGCTAGTTTGTTTTTCTACTCAGTGTAAATATTTTAAAACAAACAAGTTACAAATTAAAGAATATTTTTTGAGTGAAGTCTATTGACCTTCTAAAAATATCTAAAAATTTGGCATTCTTTGCACCAGCCTTGGACTATTTAAGCTGGTTAATGAAATCATCGCTGGATCTACTTCTTAAACTGTTTGTCTAAGCGAGTAGTATCATATTTTTTGAAGTATACACTATGACTGAAACCATTAAACAATAAAGTGAACGCTCATTAATTTGACCCTATTAAACCGTACTTCGCTTAATCCAGACAACCATATAGATATCTTAATATATAAAAATTACGTGTCCCTGTGTTTGTGGCCAATGGATTCCTCAGCTACTGAACCGATTTTAACCAAATTTTACACGCAGTTTCAGTTTGGTCCAACTTAAATGATAGGATAGTTTTTATCTCAATTTAGGACCGCAATATAATTTTTACTGCAAATTAGGTATTTAGCTACCAGCTTTTCTGTGTTCTTGGCTAAGCCTTTTTACTAAGCCTTTTTTGACACCTCCATGGCTGAGCGACATAAAGCACACGTTCTGGCAGCTTCTGGAGAGCAGTAAACAAGTAATAATATTTCTTATTCTGTCTTATAATATATAAAAATTACGCGTCTCTGTGTTTGTGTCCAATTGGTGTCCTCAGCTACTGGACCGATTTTAACCAAATTTTGCACGCAGTTTCAGTTTGGTCCAACTTAAATGATAGAATAGTTTTTATCTCAATTTAGGACCGCAATATATTTTTTATTGCAAATTATCAATTTAGCTACCAGCTCTTTTGTATTCTTGGCTAAAATTCTTTAGACATACCCGGAATGCCACCACATAATCTGCGGTTAAAAATTGGTTCACCCATAGTTCTTCTACGTAATTTAAATCCACCGAGATTATGCCATGGTACGCGTTTAGTATTCAAAAAAATCACCGGGAACATTATTGAGGCAATCATTTTGACTGGCAAGTTTAAAGATGAAGTAGTTCTGTTGCCACGTATCCCAATGACACCGTCAGAATCTTCAATACCCTTCAAAAGGCTACAGTTTCCCATTCGTTTAGCTTTCGCCATGTCCATTAATAAGTCCCAAGGACAAACAATGTCAATTTGCGGTTTGGATTTAGAAAATCCATGTTTTTCCCATGGGCAACTATAGGTCGCTTGCTCCCGTGTGGGAAAACCGTCCAATCTATTTTTGTTTACAATAGACAGATTAACAAAGAATATTGTGCTCCGATTAGTGTTGAGTTAAACTGAAATTAAAAATGCTTATAATTCAAAAAATAACAAATAATATTGGTTAATTATCTCATTATTAAAAAATAAAATGCAACATTAAAAAATAAAATGTTACAATAGCAATTAGCAAATTTTTAATTAACTTAATTGCTATAAGCTTGAATATAATATTTCTAAGTACTAAAATGCTACATTTTTTGTTGATTTTTTGTTTCTAGCAAACTTAGGAAATTTTTGTTCGATTTTTTTCATATTTTGACCTCAAATTCATATTTATATAAAGTTGATCTCTATAACGGTAATAGGGTTTTTCGTTTCTATTGAAACATTATAGTTTAACCCATACCTTAGCTACAGCAACGCGTGGCCGGGTCAGCTAGTTTACTATATAAATAAAAAGCCAGTTAATGTAATAAGAATTTTTTGTAGGTCGTATTTCGTATTTTTTAATGTATTTTTTAAAATTTATCTTACATATTTTATTCTCTTGAGTTTAAAAATGCAATTTTTACTATGTACATTGTACAATGTGCAATACTGTGTGTCATATTCCTTAGCTTAATTTTTTAGACGCATTATTTTCCTCCGTAGTTTCATTTATTCTGAAGACTTGGATGACCTATAACCCATATTGAGGAGTTTACTTTACTGTAACTTTCAGATTTTTGAAAGAAACGCCTAAAAATATCACTCATTAAAATGATCGGGATAAATTTATACTGTAATGACTTTACGTGGAATCTTTATAGCTGACAACATTATTAACAAACTATAACATTGTTGAAGTTAAAAATATTTTTTTAATTAAGTTTTTATTATAACATTGTTAACTGAAATGTTTTAACTGCCATTTGCTATATTCTAGAGGTTCAAACGATGTTTTATTTTTTTGAAAATGATATTGAGGTTAAGTGTTCATTGTTCCTTGGACTTTTTTTAAGCTCTCAGCCAACAAAGTGTACTAGTATAATATAACTAGTATATATGATTTGAAAACCCAAGCAATAAAATCAGTACAATGACTATTTTGAAGGAGTATTTGGGGACTTTTTATGCTATACAAACATCGCTTTGTGTGCTTTAGCAGTTTGCGTTTTTAATGGCTACTGAACCAATTCAGCCCGGGTTCAATGGAAAAGATCAGACTTAATATGTCTAAATTAGGTTAATCAGGCTATTTTTTATGAAATATGTGCTACATTCGACACTTTAAGCGGAATCGTTGGGGAAAAGTGATGTGCTTATTCCGATACGTTACTGGTCTTCGATGAAATTGCAACTAACTCCATCAATGGAAAAATATCATCACAAAATCTGACGTTGAAAATAATTTTATCCTTCCATCGAACCCTTTAAAAAGGAATTTGTGTCCTGGGTCATTTTAGTGTTCATAACTAAAAAACTTAGTTGATAAAGATGTTATATTATTGTAAATGAGCGAGTTAAGAAAATTGGCTTTAAAATTTTCAGCATTACCCACGAATTACGTTTTAGTTGGTGAATCTGATTTTTAAGAAATTGTTGTTGCAAGCTTTGAAACAATTTTGTCTTGTCATTTTCGCTCCGTTGTCGTTAGTTCTTTTTAAATTTATTTTTTTTTTCGTATTATTTCATCTCTTGAAAAAAAAAGTTGTACTTAAAGGAGATGTGAAAAGAATAAACATCCTATATTTAACAAATTAAGTCTACGTAAAAGCAGCAATATGTTTAGTAGAGTAAGTACTGAAAGCTTAAAAGGATTTTGAAACATTAAAGTATAACTAAACAACTGTAAACTAAAAACAAAATCGAAAATTGACTTGCACACGGTAGCCATGGATCAAGTACAAAAACCTCCGCTTATACACGACAGCTGAGCTATTCAATGTGCTGCTAAATATTTCGTTTGCTCACCGGAGTGGACGTTGGTTACGTCTTTTTGAGACAAAAGTTACATATACACTGAAACGTAAGATAACAGAAGCTGATATTTCTACCCATGGGTTGGGCAGCCGGTTTCTGTGCATCAGATGCAAGGTAGCCACAAATACACAAAGAGAATTGGTAATGAAGCAAATGCACCCACAACTCGATCATAGCATCCTAAGACTGCAGTTTCGTACTTATTGTGGACTCCTCAGTTAGGAATGGCCACTGATCGAGCTGGAGGCAAAGATCCTCTTATTGTAGCTAAGATAGCCAACAAACTGGTAGATAAAGTGAATTTATCTTACCAACGAGCGTCCGCAAACCGTGGTGCGCTCAACTCGTTTGAAGGCAAAAGCTGGGTAATTGCAAGAATTGGTTATATTTCAACTTACGTTCTGTAAATGATGTCAAACAGTCAGTGTGTTTATCAAATTACTGATGAGTCTAAGCCTATTTTCTGTTTGTTTATTTCTTAATGTCAGTATTGCTCAGTTATATTTTGAGTTATTTAAATCTTTTTTAAAATAATATATTTAAGGGTCTAAGGGGATTGTATCATTCCATGCATCTCCACGGGGCATTAGTATCGGTCCAAGTTGTCCATGGGTAGCACTGAGTGAAGTAAACAACTTTTTATTCTAGCCTGGTAGCCAATATTATTAAACTAGCAATTGAGCATTTCTTCAGCAAAAGCAAACCCTTCCCCCGCAATGGTCTGGAGTAAACGTCCTCCCGTTCACGCCATTTTAAAACAAAACGGCGAAAGGTTTTATGCCTCCATTCGCCTCGTAAATTTAGGGCTCCGTCGACTGTTCCACTGCAACAGCTGTCGGGAATGTTCGACTGTAATCGCCCTCTTAAATCGTCTGTCCCGCCCCCTCCTAAATCAAGCGACATTAAAAGGCCCGGACTAGTAATAGATGGAAGTCCATAAACTCCAGCACAGGTTTGAACATTGTCGTTAACATGGAGTCATTGTTGTGACTGGAGAGTTTTGTAACTCTGAAGTCTTTTGTACGACATGTGTCAAAGGTTGCTTGTTCTGTTCTTTTAGTGCTTCAGATGGAAATGAGGTGCAAGCTGTTGACAAAGGGCTGGGAGGAATAAATCGCACGGAACCCCGGCGGCATCAAGGGAATTGCAAATCAAGTGTTTTTTTTCCAAAGTTTTTATTCATTTTGTTAACTTCACTTTTGACCCTCGTACTTCATTTTCTTGTTTACATTCAAATTGCGATCGATTTCAGCAAGGTATTTAGCTCATGCTGAACAGTATGCGATATCATAAATCTAGATCCTTAACGAAAATATTTTCGTTCAATATCTTTTTTCCTAGATATGCAGGCGAACGTTCATGCTACATGTAGACAGACATTCATGCGACATTTAACTTCGAGTTTCAATCGTTTACAACTTTCATTATTCGTTAGTTAATCTTAGTACACGAGGAGTCCATCACGTTAGTCTGCTTTTCTACTTTTCATTTTTTAATCTCATTCAAAAATTAAATGAGCAGCTTGGTTTTGTACCATGAGTTTTAATAAATATTTCTCGTCGTTTCAAATTTTTTTTGAAAATGTTCAATTCCTTGACTTTTTTTGTATTAATTTTTCTAACTATCTTTGGGAAGTGGACCAACATGCTCGAGCTCTGGGTCCGCTGGTCCGCATCACGAAAACAACTTCTATAACTAATTTTAATGTTAAATATTATCCAATGTTGTAAACAAACTTTTTCTTTTTTTGACATTTATCATGAAAAAAACATAAAGTTGAGAGATCAAAGTAACATATAAAAATATTAAATCAGCCAACTTCCACTTCTGTGCTATTTATGATAGAACTATCAACATTTTTTAAAGAATCAGCACAACTTAGGCTTTCACAAACTTCACAGTTGCTATTACTATAATTCTGTTTTACAAATTCTTCTAATACTTTTCTGAAAAAATGTTGTCATATTCTTTTGCTTTAGTGACAAAAGAAAAAAAATACAAAAACAAATTTTTTTGAACCGAAAGAGCTTAGCTTAGGAAAAGAGTTTAAGTTATTACTTAATGTCAATTCTTTAGGAAAACCATTTAAAAAACTTAATTGACGAATTTGTTACTCAGCACTGAAAAAATAACCATTAAATTGTTCTCGATATAAAATTTGTTCAATATAACTGCACCGTGGGATCTCGTTAGAGGATTTATAGAACTATAGATGCTGTTTGTTGGTCAAAAATCAAATTAAAAATTATTAATGTTATTAAAATTATCGAGCTCCAACATTAGACAAGCAGCATTCTCCATGATTTGAGGAGTCAATTGATGTTCTTATTCGACTGCACGCACTTCTCGTTAAAAAAGATTACAAAAGACGAAGAATGCAAGCCTCAAAATTCCATTTTGACTTTAAAATAACTCCATAAGACGATTGTATAATTATTCAAATTTTCACAAATCAATTTGACTATTCATTTTTATAGTTTTACCATTTGTTTAAAAATGTACACTAAAGTACCTGTTGCATGATATTTACTTACCTTAAACATTGTCCTTCCAAATAGTATGAAGTTTCCTTTTAAATTACGTGGTTACTTAAACGTAATTAGATATTTTTTTTAAATAGTTTTAACAATTTTTTTTTTCTAAATTTTACTATATGTCCAAACAGATACATATAATACTTGACACAAACTATTAACTTTGAAAATATATATCTCGTTCCAAAAAGAAGAAAGTTTCTCAAGAAATTAAATGTGTTTACCTCCACGTTTAACGTTTCGAATCGAATAATTAATTGCCCCTGCTCCGCTCCCGCGCTTTTATCCGAAATATCCATCTAAATGTTAGACACGCAACATTCCCCATGATTTGGAAAGTCAGTCGGCGTTCGTTTTCAATCGAACACATTTCCCATTAAAAAGGGTCAGAAAAGACGAAGAATGCGAGCGCCGAATTTCAATTTCGACTTTAAAATGACTCCATCAGAGACGAGCAGGGAGAGAGAGAGAGGCACGACCAGAAAACCCCAGAGCTAAAAAGGCGAAAGGAACACACTTCTCTTCCTCGGGATCGTCTGAACACCTCCCTCAATTTTCCTTTTTCCGGCATTATCATTCTTATTATCATTTACTGGGGAATATTTCCCAGAAAACGAAACTTTTCCTCCGCCGATTTAATGTGGAGCCAGCGGAGCGGGGAGCCAAGGAAAAGTTCGCCAGAAATTATTGCTGCTCGGCTCCGGAAAGTAGAAATACTTCTTCCCAGCTTTGTAACCGGGGCTTAGCTGCTGGGAAATAAAACCCCCGGGGCTTTAGAGCTTTTTCAACCGGAATTTATACAGGTTCGGTGACAAATTCGCACCATACTGTACAGATGCGTATAGATATATATGCAAATGGCTTGTGTCGCAGGGATATTTCTCGGGTGTGAAGACGGGGGTGTGTTGTTGTTTCTTTTTCACTTATAGAGAGCTGGAGATTTCCGAAATTGAACTCTAACGGGTTCTTAAGTTAGAGATTCGAGCTGCTGACGTGGAAACATCGCAGCAGATGAGAAACATATGTAAGTTTCACATTGGCAGCAAACTTATTTTCCTTTTTGTTGTTGTTTCTCGACATTGCGCTTTTTCCCTGGATTTTAGTTTTTTTCATTTTGTCGCTTTTCGGTGGAGAACCCCCCATCTCCCTCTATTTGGCTCGGAGGGCTGTTCCCAAAATTACGCAGGTTTTTGAATTCCGATTGAAAAACGGATGTTCTTAACGCCCTGGCACTCTACGTGTTCTTAGCGAATAATTTGGTTGCTGATACATATGTGCCCGAGAAATCAAGTCGCCAGAAGGTATCCTGAATTAATTCGAATATATTTTTAGAAGTAGTTCGGTATTTCACCGAAAAATCAATAATAATAATAATAAATAAATCATAATAAAAAATAAATAAAAGTAATCAAATGTGTATTTTGGAAATAATAATGAATGAAGAAAATAAGTATTGGAAAGAGAGCTCACTATGAAAATTTTTCTTTATTTTCAAAAAATATTATTAATTTCTCTGAACTAAAATAACCACACGTATAAATACCATTTTCTCTACGTTATGGATTTTTACTGCATGATATTTTTTGGAAATATCAATTATCCATACGTAAACAAACTTGGAGTGTATATCAACAAGGTCCAAAAAACAGGACAATCATCATTTTACGAAGAAAAATCTTCTTAATAAAAAGCACTTGTAAATGTTTGAAAATTACATTGTATGATTTGTAACCAATACTGCGTCGATTTAAATTATATGGTATTATTTCAATAAGAAACTTTTTTTTTTGCAAGTATGTACCATACAAATAATTGAATTTTAAAGTTTGGTACTATACTCCAATCTGCGGTTTACTGAAAATTGGTATGATAAAAATTCAACGTTGATTATGTAATTCAATAGATTGACAATGGGAAAACTTATAAGACTACACAGGAAAAATGCTTTATTTTAAAAGAATTTTGCTTTTCACATAATACTTTTCAGTTTCACATAAAGTATAATAATGTATATTAAAATGATTTTAAGCTTACGCATTTAAATAAATTATTACACAATTTTGTGTAGTTTTATTTTCTGTAATTACATTATAACACTGACTTATTGGCCAACTGTTTAGTAAAAAAAGTATTCAAAAAAAGAAGAAGAAAACAAATTGGTAAATCTACTATGTAAAAATAACAATTATTAATATCCACAATTTTTTTTCAAAACTTTGCATACCATACAGTAATTTTACTATTATTAAGAGACACATGTGCTCCAGAGGTTGTGTGTACAAATGCCCCCCTCCCCCCCCCATCATCCATCTTAGAAGCAATTTGGAAAAAATAAAGCATTCTTCATTCATAAAATGTTTTTAACATTGTATAAAAACTTAGCTAAATGTTCATATAATATTTTTCAATTGATAAATTTAGCTTATCAAATAGTTTAAACTACTTTCACTCGAAAACGCCTGCGGTGAAATTACATGCAACGCTTACCAAAACAAAAAAGTTGTCACCATGGATGAATATAAGTAGGGGAAGACCGCATATATTGGACCCCCTAAGAACAGGAGGCCTGTGTCGCTCAATGTGAAGCAAAACAGAAATGCAAAATAGGTCATCGTAAGCTAAATTTAATCAGGAACCACCCTAGGAGCTTATATTTTCTGAAAATATGTAAAATATTTTTTTAAAAATTATCTTATAAAAAGTTACAGAAGTCCAATATAGGAATATGTGCGCCTAAATTGAACCATGCGCTTCCTAAATTGGACTGTACCAGGAAATCATAGAATAATTTATGTTTGAACAATACAACTTTTTTCCAGGATTTGCAATAGAATTTCTTTTGCTTGGGCCTCACTTAGGCAGTGTTGATAAACTCGCCTATGGCATTTCATACACTTTAATCATGTTTTGCACTTCATCTCTATGACAAATATTGCAATAACAATTGTTTTGTGCAGTTTCTTTCTTTTTCTTATGTGACTTTTTCTGCTCTATGCCTCTTTTATACGGCCATTAGAATGATTGCTGAGATAGCCTTCCTTTTTGTTCCTTCTATTTTTTTAGGCAAAGGTAATATATGAGCTGGCTTTACAAAATAAGTTAGAGTTGACATTTTTTGATAAGAACTATCTGCCGATTCTGCAGAACTTGTACTAATTTAAGTCGTTTCTAGATCTTCTACATGGTGTACAAGTTACACCAAGCATCAGGTCCGTCATTTAGGGGGGGGGGCAAGGGATGGGGTCAATTGCCCCCCCTCTCTTGAATTGGAGAAATCAATGTATTTGCATATAAGTAGGCGGGGGTTTTGTTGTTTTCTGGTGAAATTGTATTGTGTTTTTACCCTTGCCCCATCCCCCAAGAAAAACTTGAAATGACGGGGCAGCCGAACATGTAACCTGTTCACTTTGACTAGTTTTATCTGGACTACTTGTGCCTCTAATTCTGCTGCAGCCAAGTCAATGTCATTAAATACATGTCAATTAACACTCTAAACTCCTGTTCTTTAGAATCCACTCACAGCATTTGCCATGGCCTTGATTGCGGTTTGCCCATAAGAGTTGGAAAAAGTTCTCCTATACGATATTAGATAAGGGATCTCATTAAATGTTCTCGCATCCATGTATCACATGCTCGATTAAAATATGTAGACAGAAACTGAATAAAGACCACATCTACATACATGATGTGCTTAAAGAGAAAGCATTATTATATCGTGCTCGTTAGCCAAGTGTATTGCATCAATGTTCTTTATGTAAGTGCTGTGCCTATCCATTAATAGAAGATATTCTTTTTACATTTCTTGGCTTAACAGTTTTGGTGAAAGTTTTATCAATTGTGTGAATTATCGTTTGTGGTCCTACCTTTTTTTTTTTGAACAAGCATATTGCTCACCAGGGAAGCTTTTACGATAAGTCCGAACATGGTACGTAATTTTTTGAAATTAAGCATGGGGAGCTTGCAATTCTGTTGCACTCATGCAGCAAATAACCAGTGTGTTTCTACCACGTTCATCACTCATTACTGCTCCAACCTGGTGTTTACCTCTATACGTCAATATATTTTGGGGCTTTTGAACAGTGAAAAGACCGGCTTCATCTACATTGAACATTTTAGTAGCATATAAATTGTTTACTTTTAAAATCGTTTCGAAAATAACAAAGAATTTCATATTTTTCTCTCGGTAATCCAGCATAAATTTTATTTAAGTTAATAACTATGCTTAACAACCTGAAACTGCAGCTTAATGGATGAAGAGAAAAAAAAAAAACATACATTTTAAGAAGTTGCAGCTTTTGCTTGATAAAAATTTTTGATAAAATTTTTAAATGAATATCGTGAATAGGTGTTAAAGTATGCTCAAAATAAGTTTAACTACGCTATTAAATAAGACGAGTCACTTATTTTATGTTACGATAATGAAAAAGTCTTGCTTAAAATCATATTCTTAAATTGGACCATCGGTCCAATATAGGAAAATTATTTCGGTCCAATAAAGGAAAACACGCCATTTTTTATTCTTCAGCTCATTGTTCTGTCAAAAATTATCACAATCGCGCATGTAAATACATTGATGTAATCCTTATTAAACATAGATTATAATACTGTAACAGAATTTTACCGCAATTCTCAAGTTTTTGAATTATTCTTCTAGAAACAAGTCCACAAAATAAGATTTCGCACGTTTTTAACACAAATCAAGCCGTAACTCACGATGATAAACAGTTCGAAGACTGGTGAAACTTCATCCACATTGATTTTATTCCTAAAACTTTATACTTCTACTGTTAAAGTGTAGCACAGATCTCTGTACTAGATTTTAAGCCCGAGGTCCAATTTAAGCAGTGGTTCAATATAGGCGGTCTTCCCCTAGATTAGCTCGCAGCCCATACTCATATACGGTTTTGAGGATCCCATATCTCCAAGTGCAGTCATATATTTTTTGCAAGTCGAAGAACACGCTTACAAAGTGCTTCCTTTTTAAAAAGTTTCTCTTACAGATGTTTCGAAAAGGAGTAGGTTATCGACGGACCTGCCGTGCATTGCTCTTTTTTTTTTCAAAAAATACGCCATCCCTTTGTACATTTTCAACAATGTTAAATTTAACAAATTACGGGATGACGTATGTGAAAATGTACAAAACAACCCACATGGGTAAACATTCAATTTGGTCTATACACAAGAAAAATACTTTTGGTTAATAATGAATTAAAATAAAAATATAAGCACAAGTATAAGTAAGTAAAATAACATAAAGGTAATGGGAAAAAAATTAATAAATAAATAAAAAAAATGAAAAAAATACATGTAAATAAAAATGTATAAAAGTAATTAAAGGAGTAAATAAATAAAATATATAAATAATAAAAACTAAATAAAAAAGAAAAAAAAATCCGTGCATTGCTCTGTATTTGCAATATTTTTTATTTCGAGTTATCCAAGTGAAACATACCATGCTCATCTCTCCTATTTGCTCATAAAATAAATGAATAAACAAATAAAATTTAAAGAAAAAAAACACGACACTGAATATTACACAAAACTGAAGAATTGTAAAAATCTAAAGTTTACTTGCCTTAATACTGAAAGTTTTCTCACTTTTTATTTTCTTCTTCTTCAACATTCCATCTAAGCTCTCATACATGAATTCGTGGTCATCATTACACTTCAATATTATTCTTAAGGATTCTTATATCTAACGTGTAACTGCTACAATAAAATTCAACTGTTCACAAAAACAGAAGCATAGAGCAAAAAGTAAATTTTTTTCAAAAAGCCTTTGCATAAATTAATCACAAGCATTTTATTTGTTAACAAATAAAGTTAAACAACAGAGAAAAATTTTGAATCATTGGAATTTTTCCGATTATTTGAAAACATTTAAACCACATGAAAGGTTTTCTTAAGGCAATCATGAATGTAAACATTTATAAATTAAATTCGTATTTTACATTGCTGATTAAAACTCGAGCAAGTGACGACAAAAAAATCAGCAACACTAGGAACTATAAGGCCACTGTATATGTAAGCCTACGCATCAGATTAAGTTTGACCACTTTGGATACAGCTCGTGTTTTAGTGATTGTCATTCCTTGCGAATTATCGCGTTTTGGTAAGTGTTCCCTGTAAACAATTGATAGCGACACGTGAATGTGGCAAAGCTTGGCAATGTCCCGAAGCTTTGCTCTGGTAACCCTAATTCTATGACATTAAACAATTTCAAGCTGCTTTTATAGAAACAAACTGCAAAATTTTTACTTTTATAGTACTAAACTGTAAAATTGCTAATTTTACAATAATGAGCTACAAAGTTGCTTATTTTACAGTTTAATGCCGTGCATTTTACAGTTTTGAACTGGAACTTCTACTGCCAGTATTTACAGTTGTTTTTACGATATAATAAAGCTAAATTTTACGCCCTTTTCCCCTTCGAGATTATTGGCACCAAAATTGAATTAGCACCGGCACCGTCTTTAGTCTACATACGGAACAAGTTTTGTCTGAATCTTCTTGTTATTTCCTGAGACATAGCAGGACGAACACAACGTTCAATTGCTTTACTTCTTTTTAAGAATTTACTCCTAAAACTAATAAGCACCAATTCACATGAGATACATATGTGTACTGAATTTCGCTCGATTTCATATTCAATAGTTTATGCTCTAGAACGGCCACAAAAAAAGCAGGTCACAAGCTTGCAGACAGACGAACATTTTCCAAAACTGGTCAAAATGGACTCAGCATATCTCAAAACGTGCAAATCAGGTGAAATTTGAAATTCAAAAATTTTCACAAATCCAATACTTTCTTTCAACAGAAACAAAAGAAAGTAATAACATATCCAACCAGGTTAATTAGTAATTTTACAATGTTACTACTTTCTCTATCTTTCTCTCTCTCTCATACTCTTTATTTCTGTGTAATTCAGAAGAAAAAGAGAGAAACACAATAGAATAGGGGAGGCTCTTGAAGTTTATTATCTTTACGCTTTTTTCATTATTTGCTTAAACTCTAATTTAACAGATTTAATTTCAACCGAAATTTTCTCTTTGTACTCAATTTGAGTATAATCAACCATTACCTTGATCCACACTGGCTGAAAAGAATTTAAAATTAGATGCTGTTGATGAGATCTGGTAACACTTTCTTCGAAAAGCAAGAAAACTACGAACAAAGTTAATTTAAAGATAATTTTAAAATCAGTAATAGCTTTCTAAACTTATTTCCGCTTTTTAAGCCAACACTGTCCGAGTTTACCAGTTTTCTGCTTCAAAACAATGGGAGCTGTTTTCAGCATACTTTCCCGTTAAACGAAATTGAAAAAAAAACTAAATTAATGACTATTTAAAAATTAAATCTTTAAAAATTAGGTACTTATTATGGGGAAAATGTGTCTCAGACTGTCTGTTTTGTCCCTACTTTTGATTTTATTCGATTTGCATTTGATCAAGATCATTCGGTTTTCAACAATTGTTTTGTTCGAAACACATTTTTCAAGATACTCGTACTTGCCTCAGTTTTACATTTATTGTCTTTTTCTTTCCTTTTTTTAATAATTTTAAAATATTTTATTTCAATTCGAACTACTGTTTAAAAAAAACTCACGGTTGAAACTCACGGTGAGAGAAAAATCCTAAATAAATCATAAATTTCTTTCTGACAATCTTTCCAAAAGAATTTTTGCATTAAAACGTGTACATTGTACCTAGCTTAAAACATTTAGTATTAGTGTCTACAGGTGATATTTAAAAATTTTTAGTGTACTAACTCTTTTTGATGTACATCTTTTTGCTAAATACAAACAAGCCACAAGTAAAAATACAGAAATAATGTTGTATGCACTTACTATTAAATTATTAAATCTTTAAATAGGTGATAGCAATGCGTAAGCCGAAGGACAAATTTATTTTGATTTTTTGACTGATAATTATCTTAATGATAATTGTTATTATTTTAATAATAACAGCAATAATAATAATAAAATAGAAATAATAATAACAATAGTAATAATAATAATAATAATAATAACATTTATTATTATCAATGATAATAATAATTATTATTATTATAATTATAATTATTATCATTACAATTATTTTTTTAATTAATATTATTGTTGTTTCTTTATTATTATTATTATTATTATTATTATAACACGATTAATAAAACTTTTAAATGAAAAATAAATTTTTCATCTCAATAACCATTTACATCTCTGAGCAAAAAAAGAGAAAAATCTACACAGTTGTTTTTCTTACACGAAAAATAAATCACACAGGCCAACCAAAAAAACCTTTTTGAAAACTTTTTTAATTTTAATAGCTGATCTTGATAGATTTTTATGTGCTGAATCCAAATCTGCTTGTAGTTTTTATGTATCACCCTTAGTTTCCAAGCAAAATGTATTTTATTATATAGTCTAATACCCATTTACAGTATATAGGGAAATCAATGAAACACTGTAGAATCGTAAAAATGGTTTGTATTTACAGTAAAATACTTGGAATAGTAATTTTATGTGATGATACAAGGTTCACTTGTCAACTGGAATTGCTTTATATTTTCTTTCCCTTTTTTCCTTGAAGCTTCTTGTGTAGCTTTTCCTGCGATGAATAGCTTGCTGAACTTCCCGGTGAAGTGACCAACAGTAATCCCCCATCATGTTGTAGCATGTGTTTCAGCAGTGCTGCCAACATCATCTTTGTTCATTAGACCTATTTTTTCATGTTATCTTAACTATGAAAAAGCTGTTAAATTCTAAAAATGTTTCTTTATTTCATGAATGTAACTATAAAATGTGAATAAATGGTGGGTGATACAACTTTTTAAGCATCATATTTGGATTCAGCAACCTAAACAACATAAGAATAAGGTATTTTCATTAAAAAAGTTTTTTCATCGTTGGCCTGTGTCATTTTTATTTAGATTCACTTTTGATTTCACTTCATCTTGATTGAATTCAACAAGCTTTATCAGTGTTAAAGCTTCAAAAATATGTCCTTCTTTTTGTATTAGCAACGCTTTTCTATTTCTTGAAACAAAAAACCCAAAATTGTTTTAGATTCGCTATAATTTCCTCGATTTTTTTTTCAATAAAAAAAAATTTACTTTTAGTATTGTTGATTTCGAAACGTGAAATATTTGAATCTTTCCAGTCGCTGAAGTTACTTTTTTTAAAAATTTTAAAACACTTTTCTTAAAATAATAAAATAGATAATTCCGTTTTTGTGTGTTCGTCTAGAACAGGGGTGGCCAACCTTTTTAGGGATAGTGCCACTATCTGGAGAGAAAAAGCTCAGCGTGCCACATTGTATTTTTCCAACAAACTGAAAATTTTTAAAATGTTAAAAATAGATTTTAGGTAGGCTCACTTGTAATTTTTACTCAAATGAAACATTTTTCTCGTAAATCAGAGCAATTGAAATCTAAATGATAATAAAAATTAAACTTGTTCAAACTTAAGAGTTATCGTTAATAATCACTTTTATAAGTTCTCAATTGGCTAATGCTTTAAAAAGAAACAAATGACATAAGCATTCTTTTCTAAAAATTAAACAGTGTATTTAATGTGGTTTACGAGTCTGTATCTGTTTTACCAAGTCTTTAATTTTAGGATTAGTTCTTGAGAATCCTAAGAAGTTTAAGTGTTTTAAGTGCTGTCAATTAATATTCAACGGTATTTAGATTTTTCTGCATTCAGAACAAAAAATATTTGTTTAGAAGCGTATTTTGAACCAAATATACAATAGCATCAGACGGCTAAAGTGTAAATGTGAGAAAAAAATTGTTGGTACTGTCTGTTTGCGCATTGTGCGCCTGGCAGCCACGAACGCTTCCATTTGAAAAAGGGGAGATAGGTTTAGAATGCGCACTTCCCGATGTCTTCAGCTTTTGTTCGCTTGCTACTTCCTCGTTGGATTTCCCCACTATTTCGAGCAAGTCAGAAGAGACTTGGCGCGTGCGCAGATGCGGCGGAGGTCGCACGAAAAAATTTTAGACAGTACAAATTTACAAATTTCTATATAACGTGGATGACTTTCTGTTGAAGAAAACTCTTATATTTGATTACCAATACAAAAGGTCAGTAATTCTGATGTGGATTTCAGAAGGGTAACAAGTAGTATTCTGCAGAGAAATAGACAAAGAATTTGAAAATATCAGCATTTTTTTTTTTTTTTTTTTATAATCCTGAAAATCATCAAACCTAACACTGAATGTATACTCAAAATAGGTGTAAAATTTTCTCCATATAATCATTGAAAAATTATTAAATTTGGGTTGATACTTTCAGTATTAAATTTAATGTTTTATTCTTTTTTCTCCAAACTAGGGAAAAAGAAACTGAAGTTTCATCATAAAAGAATGTAGATAGCCTATACTGGTTTAGGAAACTTTTTTTGTACTATCTTAAATTTAAATTACTTAAAAAGCTGGATTATAAGAGATAACATAGCTAAATTCATTTACTATTCTTCATTCCTAAGTAGCAAGTCCTCATTGCTTTCCTTCCAGACATTTAAAAAACACACTCCCCAAAAATTCTAAAATCGTATGACTATTTTTCCTTTGGAAAGCTATTGCACATTTCAGTGAAGGAGTAACTTGCCATGGTCTCCTCTTTCTGCTGGTAAAAGTTCACAAAACCAGAGCTCTAATTTGTAGTTTGTTAATACAGTGAACTCTACAGGGTATCACCAGCAGAGAAAATGCCTCATTCTTTGGCAAGGAGTTTGTGATAAATAATTCGATGATACTTTTGAAGATTTTTTTCCCAAATTATTTTCAAGTAATGTAACAAAAACAATTTAAAGATTTTCATTTGTGCAACCATACCGAATTTTGTCCAATCGGGTTTCTTAATTTTACATGCAAAGTTAACTTTTTCAGAAATTTCTACATCCGTAGCTGAAATCATTGCAGATCAAGAATAGATTCAGTAGCATCGAAAGTTTCATTAGTGTCAAGCACAAATATGCTTTACAAAGCCTTGTTTGTACCGTCACAGGCTTCGTTGGATGTTCGAAGCTAACGCTAAGTACTTTGCAATATTGTAGTTAAGACAATTTGTTAGCCAGCCTCCTGACACTTAATCGTCATAATATTGTTTTTATCAGTTCAAGGGTTTTAGTTTTCATGAATATTTTTGAGATTGACATTTTCCCCTCAATTTTAGAATTTTTTCGATAAGTCTTCGCGTGCCACTGTTACTGCTCTGCCCTGCCACATTGTGGCACGCGTGCCGCGGTTGGCCACCACTGATCTAGAACATGTTTTCCTACGTAAGTGCTATGTTGATTTCATTTTACTTTTCTATTCCTTTCTTTTTCTTCTCTTTTATTTTTTTTTTCTGTCAAAACTAGACAAAAATGTTATGAAAGCAAGATGACCTGATCCGAGGTCTTTCGAAGGAAAGTTATTTTACTTTAATCAGATTAGTAACTTCCAAAATTTATTTGGTGTGTGTGTGTGTGTGTGTGTGTGTGTGTGTGTGTGTGTGTGTGTGTGTGTGTGTGTGTGTGTGTGTGTGTGTGTGTGTGTGTGGAAGAGAAGGAGAAGCAAGAGGCTGAGCAACAAATTTTCACAATGTCCTACCCGACTCAATTTGCTTTATTTTTAATGTACCTTTGTTTCAAGATGTTAAATTACTAAAAATCGTTCATGCTATTTTTCTTCGTTATTTTTTACATTTATGTGAAAGTAAGCTAAAAAGGGAAACACTTTTCGAAAACGTATATTAAAAAACCTATGAGGCAGAAAAGTATCTTGATATAGAAAGCAAATTTTCTTCAAACGAACTTAGATATAATGTGCTATTGACGCAAAAAGTATGGTCAGATTTTTTGATTTTATTAGCTCAGGGGTACGTTTTGAACAATTTAAAATTATTGTTTACTATGAATGACTGTTCGTAACAGTTCATGTTGGTCAAAAAATAATAATTATTATTATTATTATTATAATAAATAATAGTAATAATATCAATAATATTAATAATAATAAATAATAGTAATAATATCAATAATATTAATGTTATGCAAATATGCAAGTTAAATGCAAAATATAGCTTTTATTATGTACTCGAAACTTAAAAGTATAGAAACATAATATTCAATGAATAAAATTGAGAATTATTCCACACCAACATTTTTTCCTCCAAACTATGTTTTTTCCTTTGGTAAATTTTTGAAAAATTCAAAAGTTAATCACAATGTGTGAACTTTCGGAACAGCAAATTAAAATCTTTTCTTTAAGTAATTAAAACCACACACTGAATTTCAAACTGTTACGTAGCATGACAAAACCAACGGAAGTTACGAAAGATTAACCAATGTAGATTTTTAAGTTCTAATCGGAAGGTAAGAACTCTTTCGAAATTCCAAAATCTCTAAACCACTCAAAGCGAGGAATATACTAATAGTTTCTTTATCAAGCGAAGCTTGAGAGATATGGTGAGAGATTTTTTCCCCATAGCCTAAGCAGTTTTGCTCACTAGCAATTATTAGTAACAATAAAGTTGAAGGTATTAAAATTCATCAGTAATATTAACACCATAGCTGCATAATACGTCTGTGAAAGTATGGTATGGTTATAGAGGTATAGCATGGATATGGAAGTGTAATCTGATTTTCAGATTGATGATCGTGAATAAGAATTAAATACATCTCCTGCTGGGAGCCACAACGAACTGTTTGGTGGTTGTCAGAAGTTTGGGAGCTTCGTAGTCCCGATTTAATTTCCATTACATTGTATGAATTTTCTTAAAACCAAATTTCTGATACTACGAATAAAATTTGCAGTCCCTTAAAATTCTTTGTAACGAGATTTACCACACAATTCTACAATAACCATGCAGGTACTAGGAGTTAAGGCGTTCGGAAATAAATAAATAAAGCATTAAATTTTTCTTGCTCAGTAAATAGCTCCTGCATCTATTTAAACCACCCTCCTATTGCAGAAAATTACCAGTTGAATATTATGATTCACTTTTGTAAATAGAAATTACTCTGGAACGTCAATGGGGTGTCATCAGGGGCTCATAGTCATTAAAGTCGAATGTTAACTTATAAGCCTTAAACCAGTTAGGAGATATATCTCGGCAGACCGATTCATCAACGTCTGGATTCAGACCACAGCTTGTGTTTTGAATCTAGACGTTGATGAATCAAAATGTCTGCTCGATCCCTCCTTTGCATGGCTCTGTTTACCTTTATTATATCTCACTGTTTCTCTCTTTCCAAGAAGAGGAAATGACATGAACGCCGAGATTTGAATTTCTTGCTAAAGCGGAGAAAGGATTGAAGGGGGGGAACAGATAAACTTTATTTGGAGGGGGCAAAGAAGAAGGAAGAAAAGAATAGTCTTTTCGCATCAACGTGCTGGGAATGCAAAAACCGGTTTAAAACCAGTTACTAAGTGCCGTGGAGGCGGATGGATGTATACAGATAGCGATCTCTTCTGAGGGAATAAAAAAGGGAAAAATTCGGGGGTAGATTCCTGAAGCACCCAATTCCGAATTCCCTTTCCTCCCTCCCCAGTTTGTTATCCACGGCATTTTTAGCAGAAGATAAGGAAAAAAAAAAGCATTCGGAAGAAGATTTAGAAGGGGTGGATGGAAAAAAATGAAGGAGAAATCTTCAAAATCGAAACGAGTAATGCATGCACGGATAAGTCCAAAAATTTTAGTCCGAGCGATGCACGGAGAGATACATCATCTGCAGATCTTCCGAGTCCCCTCCTCCTCCCTCCTCCACCTCCCGCGGCAGAACTAGAGAGGGATGTCTATCTGAGGGAAGTGAATTAAAGCTTTTTCTGAGATATTTCTCGAAGTTATCTCTTCTTATTGGAGGCTGATTAAAGTATCAGAAACTATCATTTTGTTGGCGCACGGATCAAGTTTTGAATTCGAATTTCATACGGGATGCAAAAAGAGCTCCGAATGGAAATGACTTTTCACTATAAAAAGCACGCTGTTCTTTTGACGCTGTATGTTAAGGTTATCGAAAGGCTGGGTTTTGGACATTTTTTCAGAATGAGAAATGTTTTTCTAGCCTCGTTGTATGCTTTAGTTGAATTTCGAAATTAAGTTAGAAATGCTTATTATTATTATTTTTATCAAAGAGCATGAGACGGAATGTTGAAGGCTTTGAAATATTCTAGGCACGAAACTTCAAAGTATACTTAAAATTTTGTAATATCGAAATCATGCAAAACCTTGATGCATCTTCAAAATATCACTAAAAATTAGCAAACAAAAATCGATAACACTTTTCAGTAACCATAACAAAACACGTCATAAATTCCTTTTAAAGCAAAAGTTGACATTGCTTAAGAAACACCTGAAAGACTCAGTTTCTAAATGTGACTCCAACTCTAATACGCAACACGTTTAGTCAGATTTTGAAAATTATAATACCAGTAAAACGTATCATAGTGTATTTGAGATGCGTACTTGATTTTGGGATTAAGTTTGAAATGTCCAGAAGAAATACTTTATTTAAAGTTGTGCATGCAAGTTGTACGTTTACGTTACAACAAGTACGAAAAACTAAAACTTTAACTTCTTATTAAGCCATGACGAATTGCTCTTTGTTTTCATTTTCGACTGTAGTTGAAGTTGCGGTTCCGTTTTCAGATTCGACTCGGAGCTGTTTACTGTGTGGGTGGACGGTGGTCCATCTTCTCGGAGGTCCACCGATCCCTACTGCAGGTGATGCAGATCCTCAACCTCCGCTCCTTCTGGTGATGACGTCCATCTCTTACAGACACACACACACACACACACACACACACACACACACAAACACATATCGTAGTTCGTGATTGCGAAAAACAGAATTTGAATTCAAAATGTCAAAATTTGATTATTATTATTATTATTATTATTATTTTTAAAGATTTTATTGCACTTTTTTACCTTGTCACGTATTCAATGAAAATTAAGCTCGCTAACAACAGCTTTTAAGGAATTTAAAAAAATCTTTGTTGAATTTGCCAGTATTAAAGAATTTGTTTTAATTTCCATTTAGTTACTGTATTTAAGAATGAATACAATAGTTATCGCTAACAAAAGGGCATAGGAAACCCAAAAATAAATTTTAAGGTAATATAAATCACAAACCAGGTTTTTTTTTTTTTTTTCTTTTCTTTTTTTAACACCTTTTACTGTTCGGGAACTTTTCATAACAACATTAACGACTCCTTTTACCAACTGCTATTGCAAATGAAAACAAGGATTTGAAAGCAAATAATTTGAAGGTAAATTGTTGAAAGTATAAGCAAAGAAGATTATAAGGCCTTTGGTATACGTACGATTTTTTTTACTTATGTAACAATAAACAGAGCTGAATTTTCCCTTCGGTAACGCAATGTGCCTTTTGTGATTAATGCGGCAAGTGTTACCTTTTTTAAAAGGTGAATATTTATATTCTTTGGAATTTTAAAACAAATTGAAACTACTGTCCGAATTATAATGAAACTTTTGATGAACATTTTATAGTCATCCAGAGCTTTTTCGTCACAGATTTTATTGCAAAGACATGTCTTTACATGAATAAGCTTACATTGTGCTCATTGAAATTTTTGGAAATTATGATGTAAAACGGTTTTATTTGCAATTTTTGGCAGAAAAGAACAGAAGGAAACATCTCGGAAGATAAATTCTAGGCTCAACGTCGGGTTGAGATGAAAGGGTATCCAAGTACGCGTTCAGGTTGATAACTTTCAGGAAACATCTTTGAAGCCACATACAAAGAAATTTTCCTGTTTATCATTATAATGCCGAAACACAAAGCAAAAGACATTTTGTCGAGATGAACTTTTTTTTTAATCAATTTTTATAGACACAATTTTTTCACTGAATACAGTAAAAAATGGCCACATTGCTATGAAATAACTGTACCTCAGAACCAAAACGACGAAATTAAAAAAATGGAGATTTTCACTTTATTACTGCATTGTATGTAGAATCTTATTCTGCATCGATTCATACAAACGTCGTTCTATAAAACAAATTCCTGCACAGTTATTTAGCAACATTAATCCATTAATGCCTAGCGTCCCTTTTTAGGGTCGGTCCAAAAAAGGGTTTGAATTTCCTCTAAATGAACATTTCAACCAAATAATAGTGTTCAATTAGTACCTTGGTATTGTTTCAATTCGTTATTAACAGATTGCAGCTGATAACCATTGTAAAGTGTGTTCTGTAGCCGTTTTAGTATGATCTTTATCAAAAATCACATCGTTCACGATCTCATGAAAAAAAAGCTAAGTTTTCAAAGTTATTCCCAGCTTCCCAGTTTATGTTAATTGCTGATTTTATTTCTTCTTATAAAATGTCTTTTTAAATATTATATCGTAGGCAGAAAAAAAAAATTTAGTAAAAAAAGTATGTACCCTCTGGGGTCTATCGTAACTTTTAAGGGACGATTTTTCCTTCTTTAATAAAAAAAATATTTTTTACATAATATTTTTTTATTATTTTTCCTACCCATTAAACACTGTTTGTAACCAGTATACAAAATATCTTTGGAAAAAAAATGTCCGGCATTAATGGGTTAAAAGAGAGCGAGTCCCATCCTTTGCATGCATACGACAATCGTTTTCGTCCTTTACTGAAACGTTACGAAAATGGACTTAGGTTAGTCTGATTCTGAGGTACAGAGATATGGAAGACCTATCAGTTTGTAGTCATTCATTAAAAAATGTCAACGCGTCAATTCTCGTAAACGCACCGCCATTCTTTGCAAATAACGGATTGAGAGAGCTTCGTGCTGCCCTGATTGAGTTAGCACACAATTTAACGAGGCATCTTTTTCAAACGGCGATTACATCCCGATGAGGGGGTTCTCGTAACCGCGAAACTCGATCTCCGGGCGAGGGGTGGTCGCCTGACTGGAACCCACGGCGGGGATGCGGGTCGTTGGCGGAGCAACCGTTCGAGACACCCCTTCTGACGAATGACTTTTTGGCCCCACTCTTTGTCAAAAGTTGCTTTATTCTCCACTCTGCATTCACGACTCAGTTCTCGGTTGCTGTCAAAAACTTCTCCAGTCTTCGTGACAAAATATGGAAGACAATGGGTCTTGTTTCACTTTTATTATGCTTTTCCATCGCTGATGAAGAGAAACTTCGTAGTCTTGAGCGTGTTGTGATATATTGTAACTTTTGATTTTGTTGGCATCAGCCTGAAATAATAAAGCTGATAGGAAAATTGCATATAAAGAGGTTACTCAGTTACAAATAGGAAAAGAAAGGAAAATGAATTTAAAATATATATCAATGTGCTTATCGTTTTACGGAGACATTGATGAGTTAATCATACATATACTAGTTGGAGTATGGACACTAGTTAGTTTTGTCACAAGCTCGCAAAACTCTTTTGAATGATTACTCAAATGCAAAATTACGTTGCAAACCCTCACATTTTTGGAATTTTGAAACTATTTGGCAACGCTCTAATCAATACAGTAACACCCGCACCACGAGCTAACATAGTGGTTCTGACAAGTAAGTTTCATGACCATATTGATAAAATATAACTTTTGTTCAACAGCTTTTGGGACCCTTGGCACATAGTGAAAGTCCTTCTTACTCCGCGGTTCTATAAGTTGTAGCAGTGAAGTCTCAGAACCGGAGTCCAACAAATCCGGGTACCAGGTCTCCTGGAAGACTAAATAAATACCTTGAAAACTATAGTTCAGAACAAGAATATTTCAGAAGCCATGCTACACTGAAGAACCTTAGACTAAGAAAGATCTGACAGTAACAAAATTGCAATACATTGGTATCCTAATCTGAAAAGAGACACCAACTTGCAAGATGGGTGCTCATGCAAAAATTGTTTAAATTTGCTGTGGTTCAAGGGAAAAGTTTGTTACCCCCCCCCCCCCCGCTAGCTTGTTTACACTCTGAGAACTTCCGAGAATTAAAAGCAAAAAAGTAAAGAAATCTCCTTTTTTTTCTTGTTTTATTTATTTGTTTATTTATTTTTTCACTTTTTTAATTAGCGGATTTTAAACCAACGAGTTTATCTATATGTAGATAAAATTTAGCGTTACTGCTTTCTCCATCGATGCGGACTTCACTGGTTTACAGTCCAAGTAGTAGATATTGCCTTGGATTGCATCTTTAGAAAGAATTAATTTTTTTAAAAGTAATAAAAGCGATCCTGGAGATTTCTTTTGGAGAAAAATAATATTCTGGTGTCGAAGAGTGGTGAGGAGGACTCTTTTCAACTTATAATGCTAGGTGACTGAGCTTACCACCCAAAAGAATAGCTAAACGAATTGCAATCTTCACAACACAGCTTCGCACTAAACAATGCAAGCAGGAGGTAGATCACTCAACTCCGCCTGCGAGAACCGGTGGCTTATCGGAAATAATAATCCTGTCTCGCTCCTATCAACGTATAACATAAGCCGGGCGCTGTAATTGACATGGTCATTACATGATGTGCTACGGCCTTATTGAGGACCCGGGGGTTCTAACAATGGGGGCTGAGTTATGGCAATATGCGCTGCAGGGGGGACGGAGGCCTCGTTCGGGGAGGAACACCCCTGTTAAAATCCCCCCCCCCCTCTTTTCGTGCAACTGGCACTTACTAAATAGATGAGTTACTTCCAGTCCGGTAATCGGGGAAGAAACGTTTTGTATTCCGGGTGCAGCAATAGCATGCAATCGAGAAGGGGAAAAAAGAGTTTTTCAGGGATTTTTTTATGCGTCAGAGAAATTGGTATGAATGATATTTCTTTGTTCCTTTTTTATGAGTTTTAAAGGAGTTAAAATTATAACTTTCACGTTGAGATAAATGAATTTTTTTTTCAACATTCTTTCCTTTCTTTTTTCTTTCAATTTTTTATAATTTTCGCAAGTTTACTAATTGCTATGTTCATAAGTAGTGATAAATGGTAGTAGATTTTTTTTTACAAAGCTTCGTTCCTCTGTTCGAAAGAAGTATCTTAAAAAACTTTACTGTTGAATCTATTACGCTGCTAAGATAGTTCCCTGAAAAAGTTACATCCACGAAAAAAGAAGATATTTTGTTTTCGCAAGTAGTCGATAAATACTCGAAGCATACTTTGATGGATGAGACACGAGACCTCATACTTATTACCATTAATTATAATTAAATAGAAAAAAAAAGTGGTGGCTGTTGGAAAGAGCAGTAGACAGTTGTGCATCGAAGCAAGTTCATCATATCTTAGTTGGCTAACTTTAAACATTCTATTAAGATTCTAAAATGTGGAGATCGTTCAGAACCTAAAGGGATTCTTCAGTTTAATCATTGACGCATAAACAGGAATTTTCAAGACAGTTAATCATATAGTTAAATCTTCATTGCGTTATGTAAGCAGAAAACCTTTTTTAAGTTGTCTTTTTTGAGGTTTATGAGCTCTTGATGTGACGAAAGTGTTGCCATCTATAAAATATTAAGTAAATACTGAAAAATGTAAATACTAAGTGAACTGACTGAAGATTTTGTAATAGAGTATATTGAGTCTTAAATTTGTACACTTTAAAAGATAAAATAACATGCTGCTCCAGTGGTGAAAGCTTTTTTTAGAATTTCCTAATCTCTCCTTGAGACAACAAAGTGTATTGTTACAAATCTTGTAAATAGTTGTTGTTTTTCCTGCCTTGCATCATTTTCATTAGTTTTGGTTTTATCTGACGTCATGTTGCAAAAGTATCTGAAGATATCACTTTTATCACTTGTATACCGGCCCTGTAACACTTTGCAGTTTTTACACTTGCCCTAACTTTAATAAGCGTGAAGACATTTTCGCGCTGAGTGTGTTTTTGTTTTCTTTTTACTAGAAGTTTCGTGAATGGATTGTTCGAATTTATGAATAAACAGAATACTCCAGATATTTCTAGAACGTAGTAGAAATGTCCTTCAGAGTATAAAAAGCTGGCCTTGAACACAAGTCAGTCAGTTGTTTTCAGATTTGATCTGGTGACTCGTTTTCGTTCGCTTGGCGAATGGTTGTTTTGCTTTTGTAATTGCTTAATTACTGTTCACGTTTGATACGTGGTGCTGAGTTACTGTTGAGAGTACAGTGTACTGTTTTGCTACCTAATTGCTGGATGTTTAGCAATTGTTTCCTGCTCATATTGTAAATAGTGTAAATACTTGTAAATAAATTTATAGTTACTTCCTCAAGATTGGAATGCTCATTTGAAGAAAGTTGAAGGTGCTACGGACTCGTTACAATTTTGGCGCCCAACGTGGGGCATCTTCAAGGACTTTCTTGGAATTATCTGTGAACTTGGACTTTTCTTCCTAAGGACTTTTTGACTTCGGAATTTTATGGTGATTACTCGAGCAATGGATGAACAACTGCAAAAACTCCTTGATGCGATCAACGCTGTTAAAATTGACCTCAAGAATGATATGCGATTATGGCTACTAATCAAGAACAATTAAAAAATGATCTGGTCACTAATCAACTAATCAAGAACAGTTAAAAAGTGATCTGGCTACTAATCAAGAACAATTAAAGAGTGATTTAACCGCTAGCATAACTTCAAGTCAAGAAGAAATTAAGAGAGATCTAACGTCAATGAAAAGTTTGGTGGAAACTAAATGTATCAACATGGAAAATAAAGTGGAGGCTCTAGAAGAAAAAGTTGACAGCGTTGAGGATCGAATCACCACAGTAGAAAACCATATGGAAAAGAAAATTAAAGAACTTGAATCGAAGTTATCAGCATCCTGCAACAACTCAAGTGACTGTGTAGCTGCAGCTGGAACTTCTCGTCCATCCATCAAACTGGCCACGTTTGACGGGAAGACCTCGTGGAATATTTACAAGAAGCAGTTCCTCATCGTTGCAGAAGCCAACTCCTGGGACTCTTCCACGAAAGCCTGTCACCTTGCAGCCTCGCTGAGAGGGGATGCAGCTGAAATACTACAGACCTTCCCAGAGGACAAGCACCATGACTTCGAAGCCTTATCATCGGCCTTGGAGCTTCGCTTTGGCGAATCCTGCCAAAAAGAATTCAGCCAACTTCAGCTCAAATCCCGACTCCAGAGGGCTGGAGAGACTTTGCAAGTTTTTGCAGCAGACGTTGAGAGGCTTTCCCATCTCGCCTTCTCGGACTGTCCTTCGGGTGTTCGCGATAACCTGGCCCTGAACTACTTCATAGATGGAGTGCGAAATCCAGAGGTTCAGACGGCTCTCCGGATGGCGGACATTAAGATCTTAAATCCGGTCTGGTTTACGCAATGAAGTTCGAGGCTGCACAGCAAATGTCCCGCAAGGATCGCCATTCGACCAGGGGCGTGGAAGTGAGTGCCCAAGATTTGAACTCAACTCGTCTCTCGGACATTGAGCGACAAATCAAAGAGATGTCGGGGACCCTGAAGAAGATTGCGGCTCGCAAAGACCAAGGTGGACAAACACTGAAGTGCTGGAAATGTGGCGGTGAGGGCCACGTACGAAGGAATTGCGAAGCTCGCCAAGAAAAGAAGACGTCTCCCAAAGTTTTCCAGATTTCCCCAAGAAGTGGCGGCTGCAACGGACTCTTCATTTACGCTTATGTGAATGGGTTTCCCTGTGAAATGATTGTGGACACAGGAGCCAACGTTACCATTATTAAGACTGATGTGGCTCGTCAATTTGGACTCAAGATCTTATGGACGCCGCCCTGCGTTACTCTCCAAACTGTGACAGGTGACAAAATCGAGATTGAAGGAAAAGTGAACTTAGAAATAATGTTCGGGAGTGCCACTTACCATCACACGGCATTCGTCGCTGACATTACAGATCCCTTCATTCTCGGACTGGACTTTTTGAGAAAATTTGATTTTTCTATCGACTTTAAAAATAATGAGCTGCACTCGATGAGGGAAGACATAGCAATTTTCAATGCTGAACGTAACTTAAAATCCGCTCATCAAATAATAGCCCAATCAGATTTATTGATTCCCCCAAGATCAGAAATACTAATACCTGGCTCCATCAAGGAAAATAACAGTTTTAAATTCGGCCTAATTGAATATCCTAACCAGAGTAATAGCCCAAAAGGAGTACTAGTGGCATCTACGCTTGTGGACCTTTCAAGGAATGCTGTTCCTGTGAGAGTCGCCAATGTAAGTGAAAGACCGAGGAATATCAAGAAAGGAGAAGTGTTGGCAACTTGTACTCCCGTAAACTGCATCATCAGAAGAATTGATTCCTCTGAGACTGTGTCTTCCGAATCCTTGACTTCGAAATTAATTGGGAGTGCAGCATTATCGAAGGATCAAAGATACGCTGCGGAAAAATTGGTGGACGACTTCAAGCAGGTGTTTTCATCTACACCCGAAGATGTTGGTCGCACGAGTTTAGCGCAGCATAGGATCGACACTGGAGATCATCCCCCTATCAAGCAGCATCCAAGACGACTACCGTTCGCCAAGAAGGAAGAGGTTGAGATCCTCGTAAAAGAGATGCAGGAGAATGACGTCATCGAACCCTCATCCAGTCCTTGGGCATCCCCTATCGTCTTGGTCCGAAAGAAAGACGGCTCCACCAGATTTTGTGTTGACTACCGACGCCTGAATGACATCACCAAGAAGGACAGTTACCCTCTTCCACGGATCGATGACACTCTGGACACCCTTTCCGGACACAAGTGGTTTTCGACCCTGGATTTAAAGAGCGGCTACTGGCAGGTGGAGATACACCCCGACGACCGAGAGAAGACGGCGTTTACAACCGGACAAGGCTTGTGGCAGTTTAAAGTGATGCCCTTCGGCCTCTGCAATGCACCAGCCACGTTCGAGCGTCTTATGGAATCAGTGCTGCGAGGACTCTCTTATGAATCCTGTCTTGTCTACTTGGACGACATCATCATCATAGGACGCAGTTTTGAGGAACATTTGGCTAATCTTAGGAAGGTGCTGCAAAAGCTTAAGGAAGCCAACCTGAAGTTAAGCCCGTCCAAATGTAATTTGTTCCGCCGTGAGGTGAACTACCTTGGTCACATTATCTCTTCCGAAGGTGTACGAACAGATCCAGATAAGGTATCTGCAGTCAAGAATTGGAGCCGCCCCGAAAATGTCCATCAGCTGCGAAGTTTCCTGGGGCTCTGCACGTACTACAGGAAGTTTGTGAAGGGTTTTTCCAACATTGCACGACCTTTGCATAAGCTGACGGAGAGCAAACAAAAATTTGAATGGTCCAAAGAATGCGAGGATGCATTTCTACAGCTGAAGGAGGCTTTAACATCAACGCCTATTCTCTCTTATCCTCAGCCTGAAAAATCCTTCATACTTGACACTGATGCGAGCCACGAGAGCGTTGGAGCTGTTTTATCTCAAGAAATAGACGGTAACGAACATGTCATCGCCTACTGGAGCAAATGCTTATCCAAGTCGGAGCGAAATTATTGTGTCACGAGAAAGGAATTGCTCGCCATAGTTAAAGCTGTAGAACATTTCCATCATTACCTCTACGGCCGTAAATTCCTGCTCCGGACTGATCATGCCTCTTTAACTTGGCTTTTGAATTTCAAGAATCCAGAGGGCCAGGTAGCCAGGTGGATACAGCGGCTCCAGGAATATGACATCGAGATTAAGCACCGAAAAGGTTTGTCACACGGTAATGCTGACGCATTATCAAGAAGACCTTGTTCCGAGAACTGCCATTATTGCTCCCGAATTGAGAAACAGTACGGGACGACAATCCCTACTGCCTGTCAAGTTACTGCTACTTCATCATCTTCAGATCCTGATCCATGGAGTGACGACCAAGTTAGAAAAGATCAGCTTGAAGACCCAGACCTAAAGCCTATCATAGAGTTAATGGAAAAAGACAGTCGGCGACCTAGTTGGCAAGACGTTTCTATCTACAGTCCTGCAACGAAAAGATACTGGGCTCTATGGAAATCTCTCCAGTTGCGAAATGGCGTCCTGTATCGGAAATGGGAATCTGACGATGGCAAAGCATTTAAATGGCAGTTACTCCTTCCCAGATCAAGAATTCCAGACGTTCTAAAGGAATTGCACAGTAGTCCGACTGGAGGACACTTTGGTATCTTGAAAACCCTCCACAAGGTTCGAGAGCGCTTCTTCTGGAGCAAGGCGAAGGATGACGTAGAGAAGTGGTGTCATTCTTGTGACGCCTGTGCTGCCCGTAAAGGACCGAAGAGAAGAAGCCGCGGGAAGCTACATCTTTACAACGTAGGAGCTCCTTTCGAACGAATCGGGATCGACATTCTTGGTCCTCTACCGAAAACTACTGATGGGAACAAATACATCCTCGTTTCCATTGACTATTTCACCAAATGGCCCGAAGCATATTCCATTCCGGATCAAGAAGCTACCACTGTAGCAGAGACTCTAGTCCAGCATTGGATCTCGAGATATGGGACACCTTTGCAGATCCATTCCGATCAGGGGAGAAACTTCATCTCTGCTGTGTTTAAGGGCCTATGTAAAATCCTCAAAATTGAGAAAACTCGAACGACACCACTACACCCACAATCGGACGGCATGGTGGAGAGATTCAACAGGACAATCCTTAATAATCTCTCGCTTATGGTCTCCAAAAATCAACAGGATTGGGACAAGAAACTTCCTCTGTTCCTGCTGGCCTACCGCAGTGCTGTCCACGAGACCACCGGATATTCCCCATCACAGATGCTCTTCGGCCGAGAGCTTCGGCTACCTTGTGATCTCGTCTTCGGTCTCCCTCCAGATGCGCCTTCATCGCCTGAGGAATACGTCCAGGATCTCCAGGCCCGGTTGGAAGACGTTCATCACTTCGCACGGGAGCGAATCAACATCGCGACGGAGAAAATGAAGACCCGATACGACACAAGGTCCACTGGCCATGACTTTCAAGAAGGTGACAAGGTGTGGCTATGGAATCCCATCCGACGTAAAGGTCTGTCACCCAAATTGCAGTCGCATTGGGATGGACCCTACACAGTCCTCCACCGGCTGAACGACGTCGTAGTGAGGATCCAGAAGTCATCACATTCCAAACCTAGGGTTGTCCATTATGATCGGCTAGCCCCATACTATGGCCATAGTTCGTAAATTAAATGTAGAGCTACCATGGTAATTTGTTTGTAAATTTTGTAAATAACTTTTGCCTTTAATTGTTTGTAATATTTCTCTATCAATGTTATTATTTCTTTCATGTTCTCATTTTTATTGTTTATCCTGTTTACGATTGGTTATCATGTAATGTGTGCATCTGTAAATTTTCCCTTGCTTCCTTTCTGGGGATTGTACTGCCCGGGACGTGCAGTCCTTGGGAAGGGGGCAATGTTACAAATCTTGTAAATAGTTGTTGTTTTTCCTGCCTTGCATCATTTTCATTAGTTTTGGTTTTATCTGACGTCATGTTGCAAAAGTATCTGAAGATATCACTTTTATCACTTGTATACCGGCCCTGTAACACTTTGCAGTTTTTACACTTGCCCTAACTTTAATAAGCGTGAAGACATTTTCGCGCTGAGTGTGTTTTTGTTTTCTTTTTACTAGAAGTTTCGTGAATGGATTGTTCGAATTTATGAATAAACAGAATACTCCAGATATTTCTAGAACGTAGTAGAAATGTCCTTCAGAGTATAAAAAGCTGGCCTTGAACACAAGTCAGTCAGTTGTTTTCAGATTTGATTCTGGTGACTCGTTTTCGTTCGCTTGGCGAATGGTTGTTTTGCTTTTGTAATTGCTTAATTACTGTTCACGTTTGATACGTGGTGCTGAGTTACTGTTGAGAGTACAGTGTACTGTTTTGCTACCTAATTGCTGGATGTTTAGCAATTGTTTCCTGCTCATATTGTAAATAGTGTAAATACTTGTAAATAAATTTATAGTTACTTCCTCAAGATTGGAATGCTCATTTGAAGAAAGTTGAAGGTGCTACGGACTCGTTACAGTATAAATAAATCGTAAATACTGTGATTTCTTGCTTTGTTGTGAGAAGATAGAACACAAGATTTGTTTTGTCTACAAAATATTGCAAACAAGAGAAAAAAAAATCGTGGAACTTCAGCCTAAAATGGAATTTCAGCCATTAGGATTTGATCAAAAGAAATACTGTACAGATAAAAAATATCCATGCCGGCATTGCTTTTATTTATCCAATTTGGAAGAAATATGGCATTATCTATATATAAGTATTTCGTTGATTACAAGTTGGAACAGTTCCGTTCTGAAGATAGAATCTCATAATAGTCCAAATATTTTTTGTATTTTTTATAATAATGTAAATAATGTTTAATTCTGGTACGAAAATCAAACCAGCTTTGTAAGTTTAAAAAAAAAAAAAACAACAACAACTATAGTTGGGGCAAACCTAACCTGGCAGCACTGTGAAGGCTACGTAGCTCCTAATCACAGCATTATGGTGCTGATAGGTTAGGTTTGCCCCCACTATAGTTTCTAAATGACAAATCAAAATCGGTAACTTATTTTTTTCCAATTCTCCTGAAACGTAGCCTGTTACAGCTCTTTTATTTAAATTTCTCATGGAATATAAACTGGAGGTGTCTCATTCTCGTACAGAATGAAATATAATATTTGTTTTCATACTTTATTTGAACTCGAAACACAAAACAGACAAAAAGGAAAACTTGCGTCTTTCTTGCACCGATGTCTTCAATTAAAAGCCTGAAACAATTTCAGACAGGTTTTTGCATTCCCAAAATATGCAGCTCACACAGGCTGCTGATTTCAAGCCCTAACTAAACATGCATCACAGTAGAAACTTGAATTATTTTTGCGTAAGCATTAATGTTATTATTTCTTTGATTGCCTCAATTCACTTAGTTCACTTCACTTTTGTTCTCCAGTCAGATGACGTTCAATCACTTTTACTAAGGGTGCATTTATTTCTTTCCTTCCACGTTTGCTTTTAGTTGTTCTTTTTTTTCATTTAATTACTAATTTTTTCATATTTATTATTTAATTAGTTATCAAGTACTTTGCAGGCAAAGAAAGGATACTTTGCGGTCAAAGGTTGCGGAAAAGCATCAAAACTTCACTAATTAAAACTTAATTCGGAACGAGTTCTCATTCTAAATTCTGTTATACATCTGTTTTAAGTTGCATGAAAATATAAGTAGAGAGGATGTTTCACTTTGGAAACATAGCTCTGTGAAGACTGGGTCGGAGCACTGAATGCGATGCCTAACATTCAATTGAGTTTAATTTAATTCTTTTTAAACATTATCAATTGAATTTTAAGCAAAACAGACTTTAGGGAAACTAAAACTGAGAACTCGTCTCACGAAAATTATCTTAAAGTTTCTACGATAGAGCGTTAAATGTGCGCCAAAATATTAAATCGATTGTTCTCGCTAATAAAGTAAACCTAATTTTGCGGGAAAACTGCCGTAAATCTACGCGAAAAAGACCTCATTAACGCCGTCTTTCACGCTTTGTAATTTTGAAAATTACAAAATGCAAAACAAAAGCGAATTTCTTTGTTTAGCACTTCGGCTTTTTAATAACGACGACGCCGAATTAGAGATAGAAAGGGGGAAAACGTTGAAAAAAGGAATCGCAGTAGCCCTTTGCTTTATCACGTGTTCCGGGAACAGAAGATTGGAGAATTAAAAAAAAAAAAAAAGTTGGCTTAATTAGGAAACTTAACAAGCTGAAAGATGCGGACTTTAACTTAATAAAGTTATTAAATGAAGAATCCTTTGTTTTTTCCTCAGTTTTTTCTGTCCACTGCAAAAAATAATTCATCCGAAAAAATGTCGGGAAAAAACGAAGGAAAAAAATAAGTGCAATGATAAAGAGATAGTTAAAAGTTAATTTTTGTACTTTTTTTTGGAAATTTTTAATTAGATTTTCCCTATTTCCATTAATACAAAAAGTTGCTCTGCATTAAAAGTAGGACCAAAGAGAAATGCTGTATTCTGTTTTTATAACAAGTTTTTAGAGAAACCAAGTATTTTGTACAGGATCGATCGCCTCAAAAAATTGAAGTTTCAAATATAAAGAATGAGTATTCTCTTCGTTCAAAATTAGTTTATTCAAATTTGAAATTTGTTAATTTATACTTTGAAACAAAAAAGTTTTCCTTAAGCATGTGAAGATAAATTTAACAGTAAAAAAGAAATTTTTATTCTTTTATAACGTGGCTATTAGATCTTGGAATTTTTGGTGAAAATTTGGAACTTACTTTGAAATCTGGAAATTTTAGGCTGTCTTTGGTGACGTCATATTAAGAGTTAAGGTCCTGATCTGGGGGGAATTCCTCGGGAAAATTTTCAAAACGTGTCAGTAGTCTTTAATGGTATTAAGGTAAGAGGGTTGGGGAAATCAAGTCAAGGTCCTCCCCTATAGAAATGAACTAAATTGCCGTCAAAAAAGCTGATTCAAAGTTACAATAAGGGAGTTGCTGGTATAACTCACGATTTTTTTTTTCATACTGAGCAATGACAAATTGACATTTACATTTTAAATTGAAATCAATTACTCTTTCGTGACGTTAAAGGGTCACAATTCAGGCCCATCCTTTATGGGGGGTCAGAGGGGTCAATTGCCCCCTCCCTGACTTTGAGAAATCAGTGTATTTACATATAAGGGGGTGTGGCTTTTGATGTTTTCCGATGAAATTGTATTGTGTTTGGACCCTTTGTACCCCCCCCCCGGAAAAACTTGAAATGACAGCCCTGCACAGGCTCTTCCTGAAAATCTTCCAAAATTGAGGTTCAAGAAACGCAGTGGATATTAACTTTGGTGACTTTTGGAGAGAGAGTAGGATTTAGAGATCTTTAAAAAATTTTCGAAATTGAAGCCTGGAAGAAGTTATTCCAAATCATCTTTGGGAGTTAGGGATCTGACGACTCTCCCTTCCGAATTTTTCAGACATTGAAGCTTTAAAAACGCAATTTTCGGTTTAGTTTAGTCATACTGTCCCTCTGCAATTTATCGCATATAAAATGATTATTTTTTTTTCTGCTGGTGGCGTTAACAACTTTTTCTGGAATGCCTCGTTTTGTTTCTTTTCTCCTGTATAATTATAATTGGAATAATTATGAACCTTTGCACATAATATTTTAGTGATGTCTTATATAAATTTTTAAAAATATATATCGCGAAATGTTAGTTTCTAAGACATATGAATGTATGTATGCATGGATAATTACGTATATATGTGTATCAGAATAAACAAGCGTTGTGTACTTGCTTTTTCACAGCAAATGATATTATTCTAAGAACTGAAAAAAGCAACGGAAGAAAAAAAAGAAAAGGCAGAAGAATTTTTTTCTTGCAAAAAATAAAATAAAAATTCAAGCAAAAAGTTTCACAGATTTAATTAGATTTCATTTTCCGATTTAATGAAAGAAAGTGTTACATAACTGAACTCTTATTTAAAATGTAGATTTCCTTTTAAAAATGTAAGAACTATTTCATTTTCAGAACAAATTTGGAAAATGTTCTTAGTATAAGATAATCATTATCTACACATTCTCATTGGTGTATAACTGTAATGAATTTTTAAAAGATTGTCATTATTTTCTTGACTAGTTTCTATTGAAGTATCCGTCGGGTATTGAAGTATTGCATCAAACTTCCTCTCCTACCCAGGAAATTTCATGAGATCCTTAGTCTCTCCCAACCTACCCGGAATGTAGTCGTCTTCCACTTCAATAGATGGCGTGCAGCTCCCGCTTCAAATCCGCTTGCAATGGATCAAATCCCATCTGATGCGGAGAAAATCAGTTGGAACAGCTCACAGAAGGATAATTTTCATCAAAAGAGACATGCGAAATTTAAGAAGGAGTGTTATTTAATGAAAAGTAACTAAAGTTAAAATAGTATTATATAATTTGTGTGTCACTTCAAATTCATATAGATACAAACATATATTACAATGATTCAATTGAATAAACGGATGTTAAAGAAAATTCAGGTATTATGAAAAAAAATCAACAAATTTAAAGATTTGACATGAAAATTGGAAAGAAAAATTTCAGAGCTTTTAATGCGAAATTCATGAAGTATTAAGAAAAACCAATAATCACTAATCTTTTTTTTTTTTTTGACGAAAATAACATTACTTTTTTTAGCATTGGTTACTTTTCTTTTTCAAAGAAATTTCAAAAATATCCGAGCATAACAATTATTTTCACATATAATCTACTTTCTCAAAAATGAATTCGGCAGTAAAAATCAGATGACAGAAAACGTTATAATAAACGTTAAACAAAACTGTATTATAATATTGTCAGAGCAACGTTGAAGCAAAAGACAAAAAAAAAGCAAAATGGAAAGAAGAAAGGAAAAAAACAATACTGCAAAAACTTTATTTTTAAATCCTTCTACCTTTCTGCCCTTTCTTATTTTAAAAATAAAACTACATGCAATTACATGCATGTAAAAACAGTACAAAATGAACCAGAAACATGCACGCATAAATAAGGGCAAACTCGGGAGGGATGAGATGTTTTTCTTTTTGACATAAGATGCTATGATATAATGAGCTACTTTATTAACTTTTTCTCTTACGTGTTAAAATTTTGAACAATTAAGGCATGAGTCTGAATAAAGAAAAATGAATCTAGACTGTGGACTAGAAAAAGAAGCGATAAACCTCACTTAGGGCCCTGCTCCACATTGACGTAGAACAGAAAAATAAAGCTGAAACGTAAAATGGATTACATAGTGTTCCTATGGAAAGTACCCGGATTTTCGGTTTCTGCCTTCGGTTTCGATCGCGTTTTACGCTGAGGTGGAGCAGGGCCCTAAGATGTACACAGCATTAAAAAGAAAAAAAAAGGGGGACTTTTAACGTCTCGAATTCAAATTATGTTTTTTCGCAATGACGAATTGAGATAGGTACGTGTGTGTGTAGACGTGTGTGTTGACGTGTGTGTATGTGGGTAGGCGGCCGCTCTTGTGTGTGTGTGTGTGTGTGTGTGTGTGTGTGTGTGTGTGTAGGACATGGGCGACACCATCTTCTGCACCTGCTCCGTCGAGGACCAGAGGTGGACATGCACCACTTAAAGGAGAGGGAGTCGCAACAGCAGGAGCAGATGGTCTGGCTGAGCAGGTCTCTGTCCGCCATCTTGTACCGCATAGCGAAGGCGTGCGCGACACGTCAGCAGAACAGGGGACCGATTGGTGAGTAACGTTGACAGACTGCCAATTTGAAAGAGAGAGATTTTTTTATTATGATAAACTGTAAAATAGCTAGTTTTACAGTTTATTATTGTGCTTTTGTAGCTTTAAACAGAAACTTCTGCTTCTAGTGTTATGCTATAGAAATCACAGCTTATTTTTTGCAGTGGAGTGTTAGAGTTGATAATTTTCCCTCCCACTCCGAAGCTCTATTTACTAAGAGCGATCAATTTTACATGCCAAACTTTTAATGTTAGCCAGGGCCGGTATAAGAAGCGGTTACACCTGGGGGGAATACTTCCTGGTGCCCCCCCCTATACACGCACTTCAAGAGAAGCTGGTGATAAAGCACTTCAGCACATGGCAAGAGGAACATTGGTCTTTTTTTAAAGCCGCCAAACTCTAGCTAGCAACTGCAGCATGCGTGTAATGGCGAGAAAAGCTAGGAATTCAATTCAAAGTGTTAAAAATTTTGCAAATAGTTAAGAAAAAGAGCGATACCTGTTAAAAAAGAAATAAATATATTGTAATGTAGTAAACGCTCAGTTTGTTGCTCGCTCCCATAACTGAGTGACCGGGGCGATCGCCCCACTCGCCTCGCTCTTCGAACGGCTCCAATGTTAACAAGTGCATTAATACAGCAAGTAAGTTCCAATGTTAACAAGTGCAATGTTAACAAGTGTTAACAAGTGCATCCTAATGTTGAAACAGTAAAATCACTACTTTCTCTCTCTCCGTGTATACTCTTTAATGCAGCTCATCACTTTAAGTGGTTTCAACGTCTCATGGACGTGCGAATGTACGTCGAAGTGATTCAGCAGCGTACGTCTTGTCGAGCGATTGTCACCCCGAACCGAGCATGCGTGGCGAGTTTAATGAGAAACTAATCTCTCTGTCGCACAGATTAGCTCCTCATTACATCCGGGGAAGAGAGAGAGGGAGAGTTGTACGCGATGACCGATCCAGATCGTTCTGTCAGAGGACACCCCCTCCGAACGCACCTCGTTTGCAGAGGGAAGCGTTTTGCGGGGGTGCACGTGCCCCGACGTCGTCCCCACTGTGGCGAGGGGACATTATTTTCACTGTCGCACGTGACCCCTCAAATCGAAACTCGGTCTCCGCTTGTGGGGCAGCGGGGAGTTAGGTTCGTCAACACGAGGGGTATGGTAAGGAAAAAGTCACACAGGCACTTTCATGAAGAATCACTTCGTTACTGTTATTGATTACTTTTGTGTCAACTACAGACTGAAAAGAACAACTCATCAACCCTTTTCCTTTTGATCTCGTGACACCAAACAAACTTTTTCAACTTTACAAAATAATTATGTTTGTAGTTATCTTCGAACGTGCATCATAATTCGATACCACTTGTTTATATTATATGTACTCTCACAAGATATGCTCCAGATGGAGCCTTGTGGACCAAGGCCAACTCCCCTCCTCCATTTTTCTATGTAGAGCAGCAAAACTCCACTACATTGCAGTTTATCGTCATCAGAAAGCTTAATTAATGATAAGCGTTTTTAATAAGCAGTGTTTATCAATAGGTAAAAAAAATTAACAACAGTAACAAAAGAGCTGTCAAAATTGGATGATCTTATTTTACAGGTTACTACTAAATAAAAAAAAGTGCAAAAAGTAAATCATGAAAAATGAAGCAAGAGATTTACTTATTAATCTCCAGAAATCGGAAAATCAAGATTAAGTCTTGAATCAAGAACAATATCTTACAACCTATATAAGCAGAGTTTCATAAATACAGATTTTATTATTTTTAATAGAGCGTTTCTAAGAGAACAATGTAAGACAAATCTTAAACAACAGTAAAATTCATGGTTTGATTTTTGAAGCAACGTTGGTCAAATGGGTTGATCTCTTTAACTATCTTGTCTTGTCTTTTTTTTGTCACTCTTGAATTTCAAATATTTTTTTAAACAGTTTATTTAGTTTCGGATTTGGAGTAAAAACAACACGCTTCGCAGTTAACATAAAATAACAATGACCGTCACTCCACCATACTATTACTCTCGCACATAACATGCCATTCGTTGAAAAGAAAATCTTGAATTATATTTTGTAGTCTATCTGTTTTTGAAGATATCCCCTCACACTCGAGGAAATTTCGCGCTTGGATCGTTTGTTTTGGGGGAAAAAGAACCGTCGCGCGTTAAGCGTTGGAAAAACATAGGTTCCCCGTTTGGCCATCGGTCCTTGACAGCCTATATTTCCGGCGACAATTGCATACGAAACGCACTCCAATTGGTGGACGTGGGGCACGTGACTCACCCCGTGTCCATCAGTCACCGCTCTAAAAGCGGGTCATTTCCTGCCCGGGGCGGACCATTATGGACAGTCTGCGAAAATGGACTCTCCATTTCGCGTGGAGGGCTGCTTCATTGCGCCCTGTTTTGACTTGCAGATGAAAGGGGCTACTTTGCGTATTTCTGGAAGCCCCGTGCAGAGTTCTTTTCTCTTTTGTTCTTTCCTCGGCACTCTTTTGCCGGTCCTTGTCATTTGGGGGCTGCCTGGAACGTTTTGGTAAAGAATGTTTGAGGATGGCTTTTGTCTGGAGTTATGGATGGGATGGCTGAATGGAGTGCATGATAAAATATAGAATTTCGACGCTTTTTGGAAGACATTTTTGATGCACACTTCTCCAAAACACAGCTTTCGATTCTTGAGAATGTGCAAATTTTCATTGTTTTGCACTTTGAATATTTTTTATCAGATTCATCTTTCTTTTTCCTGCGAGTTATGGAATGTGTTTCGGCTTTTTAAGGTATCATCAATTCCATCATATATTGCGCATTCTTATAAGAGGAATCTTGAAGCATGGTGTGCATTTATATGCAACGAAAAGAGATAATGTAGCTATCAAGCTGCGTGCGACTGTAATACAAATAAAATGTCAATTAAATGTAGTAAATTAATACGAATCAATTTTTTCTACTTCTAAAATAGTAGTAAAAAGAAAAAAATAGTAATAATAATAAAACATGATTTAAAAAAAAAATATATTAATATTAAATATGTCAAACAATTTTAGAATAAGTTATCTTAAAACTTGATTTGTTTTTAGATTCTTTACCAATGGTGGCTATCTTGGGAGTTACACGCTGAAAGTTTCGCTTGATTAGGGAAGTTCACAGTAGCTCCATTAATAACAGATTTTAAACATTATGATGTGGGCTCTGAGATAAAAGATTTGCTTCGAAACGCAGAGGTCACGGGCTCGAAGCCTTCTGTTTCCCTGGGTGTTATTTCTTCTGCTTGTGTTGTAGATCTTTCTCGTGCTGTCTTATATGCTAATAAAGAACTCCAACCTCTCAAGGCAATGACGACGAACATTTTCATAATAATTATTAATTAACTATAACACGACAACAAACAAAGAAACATTCTCATACTTTGAATAAAATATTTTGCTCCGTACGAAAATTCATATCGATACGAAGTACTAAAGCGACGACGTTCGTTTATTGATACGAAGTACTAAAACTGCGAAGAAGTTTGGCGACACTATTATGAACTTTTGGTGACACCATGCGTATGTTTTAATGATTATGTCTTGCATTTGCAACATTTTTACAAATGTTGCCTATGGTATTTTGTAGACACTATCGCACACACGTAATGACGTCACAAGATAATTATGGAGAGAGTGAATTATATTTTTGGGTATGACATCAAATACAAAATCGTTTCTTGATAACTGACTGTTATCATGACATCACGCTACTCGCATTTGATGACATGAACATTCTTTTGTCAATATTTTGACAATATTTGAGCTCAAAACTAGGTTAAAAAAAAATTTTTTTTTACTTGTGTAAATTACCCCGTTGTCATATGGACAGAAGGTGTTAAAACTGAATATTTTGGTGTAAAACACAGCATGAGAATAATTTTGCACAAGTAGTAAAATTTAAAACAAAATGTTAAACCCTTTGACTCAGAGGAGTACTAATTACAGAAAATTTAAAATTTCTTAAACTCTCTATCCGAATTATCCACGATTTCCGAACAAGAGTGTGAGATCTCTACTCTTCTAGTCAAGAATATGAATTGTAATCCTTTCTTCCCGAAGAATCGATACATTGTCATTGCAACCTTCTGCCCCTCCTGTTTTCGATCTACGCTGTCATCTCTGGTTGTGTCAGAAGGGCGGACATCCCTGGACACGACTGCTTTGAATCCAGGGATGGACGGGCGATGGGATGCGGCCCAAGCGAGCGAAAAGAATTCTTCCCTCAAAGGGAAACACACTTCTTTCTCTGTCGATGATGCGTCTTTCAATCGAGAGTGGCTTGAGTCCAACAGACGCATGAGATTCAGACTACGTTCTATTTTAGTAGTTTCAGATGTTGAATCTGGAATGTAGGTCGTATTTTCTGTATTAGGTAAACTCATCATTTTCATTGAATTTTTTCGATGAAAATGATTCATAATTATGCTTATTATGTAGATATTTCACTTTATTTTCTTTTTACTTCGGACTGTAACTCTGAGGTGTAATGCATGAAAATTAAATTCCGTGGTTGAATTTATCGAATAACTACCGAAAACTATGATGCAATCAATTAGTTCCCTAAGTACACTGGTGGTCATTGTTATAAGGACACAGATTTATTTTTAATAAAGGAATTACTACAGATAATTTTTCTGTTAATTGATATGGCACGTTAGGGTGTCATATTTCGATTGGGTATTGTACATTGAAGTCCGTTTTTCTTCCACTTTAGTTTTATAATTCAAACTTTTGTGTAATTGAATTGAAAAATTTCCTTCCAGAAGTATACTAATATTTTGTTGAAAATTATTTTGCTGTTATTTTGTAACGTAACCATTCTTAACCTATTACCTGCTAAATAATGTGGGAATTATATTTGAGAAAAGAAAAATATCTTTGAAATGCTACTTTGGCGATACATGTCGTTAAGACAAAGCTAACTTGCCGGCGTTGTGAAAGCCAAAAAGAGCAGATCGTAATCAAACCATAATGTGCGCTGTTAAGTTAGCTTTGCCCCAACCGTATAACGCAAGAGGAGAAAACAGTTTTACAGAATTAGTTACTTGGAAATGTCATTGTAAAAGAGAGTTGATGTATTTCATTGAAATGTATGTGCAAAATGATTTTTACATGAGAAATTCTTATGGGAATGCAGAATATTTGAAAATGCAAACTATAAAGGTTTTGCCATAATAAATTTTAAAATATCATTGCAAAAACTGGATTCTTAGCTTCATCAAACTGTAAAGCCACTGCTATCCATTGCTATCCATTGCAAAACTTGGCAATACTTTTGATGTAAAGGACATGTATTTTTATTTTTGGGTAATCAGCAGATGCTTTTAAAGGCACAAGAGTACATTTACATAATTCTGTAGATGTTCTCTGATACTTTTAGTTAAAATGACGTATATTCTTTGTTCTTGTTAGTGATTTAAGGTAAGGTAACTTCGTTCGAGAAAACAATTTTTCTTACAATTTTTTCTCCAGCCAACTGATTTAGTGGCTGCAAAAATTGTCTGGAAAAAAAAAACGGCTGTCTCAAATGAGTCCACTGTTCCTCAAAGTGCTAACTTCTCTGCTTATTCTAGTAGCTAAGCTATAATTACACGCGCTACCTTTTTGATCCAACTAATTGCTATGAGATACTGTTCATGATTCTGAAATACGTTTTTCGGTCGCACATTTCTGGAGACTTTAAAACAACGCTACATTTTATCCTTAGCTTTTTACCACTGCTCAATATCCTTATGATTCCACCTAAAATATTTTTGACAACTGCTGTGTATTTCTCTAAAAACTGCATAATAATACTATTTTGAATGTTTTTTTTTTCTTTTAGCCCATTTAACAAAAAAAGGAGGATCTTTTTCTTTCTTTCTTTTTCTTTTGGGAAACTTTTCTCAAAACGTAAAAAAGGAAAAAAAAAACCACAAAGCCAGCTTAGTGAGCCAAAAAAATTCAGTAAAAATGAATTGAACAATTAAGTATGTACTAACAATAATGTATTTGAAAGTTGAAATTTTAAATCTATAAACATGAGTCTGACTGTTTTCCGTTTTTTCTGTAATTTTTTTAGTTGTCTCACTGTCCTTTTAAACCCTCCCCCCCTCACGCCACTCCCAATAAATTTTGACAAATGGTTCAATTTGAGTCAATCATTTTTTATAAAATTAAAGAAATATATTTTCGATTAGAAAAAAATATAAACTGCGCTTAAAGGGTCTGAATTAAAAAAACGTAGGTTCACATTTTGTTCTACTATGGTTTTTCCATTCAATGAAAGGACGATGAACTTTTACATAAAAAGCCAATATGGTTTAAGAAATATTTCTGCACCACTGAAAATGGGAGAAAATTGAAGAGCTGCTGAATGTTATATTTATTTATTTACTTTTTTATTCTTTCTTTTTTTTTGTTTCAAGAAACAAGAAAAACTTATTAACAAAATCCTAAATGCTTCTCCATGCTAACTGATCATTGTGAAAAATGTAAGGAATTCATTAATTCGCAAAAATTAAGATGCTTTTTTTGAAATAAAAGATGCTACAAGCAATTTTGTCATTAATAGAGGTAATAGAGAGTAACATCTCGATTGTGAATTGTGCAATAAAGCGCATTTTTCTTACGCTTATGTGATTGAATTAAAAATTTCTTTCATAAAGTATACATTTTGTTGATAATTATTATGCAAATGTTATTTTGAAACTTAACTATTAGGGTGGGGCGAAAAACACTTTTTTAATACAATCAATGTCTAATAGTACGGAAAAATTACCCACTGGCATCCTTATAACAGGAAAAATAATTTTTAAAAAATAATAAGTTGTTTTTATAATCGCGCAAGAGGCCTCAAGCTGAGGAAAAAAAAGAAAATAATCGCCAATTTTTAAAGACGTATATTTTATCTCAAAAAATAATTCAATTTGCTTCCAAATTAAAAAAAAATACTCTTTGCAACTTTTGAAATGCCTCGAAAAATTTCGAGGCGCATTGCCGAGCATTTGAATTTGCACAGAAAGCCTGAAAAACCATTTTTTGAGCAAAATTATATTGTTTCAAAATTCATAAGCTGACATAAAGCTGAAAAAATATACCATTAAACATTAATTTTAATGCCTTACATACCTTTTCTCAATATCCAGGACTCTCCACGTGCAGGCTGCTCATTTAAAAATTTTCCAGGGGAGGAGGATAAAGGGTGTTAACCCAATGCAAAACAAAAACCAGGTCCAATTAAATGTCATAACATTGATTTCTCAGAGCCATGGGGGGTGGGGGCCAATTCCGTCTGACTCCGTCCGCTTGACCCCTTAAGTGACTAACCTAACCATATGGCGGTAGAAACAAGTCGAGTTCTACTCACACCCTACCCAATCAATCAACCAACTTGGACGTGATTCATTAGACTGATGTTCTTTAAATTCTGACTTCGTATCAAATCTTTCATAAAAGATCTTGATCTGATTGCAATTTAAATGGTGAAACTAGCTTGTTTTTCATGTTTGCGACATTTTCCTGCAGCCATGGGTCACAAGTTTTGCACACCTCTCTACTAATTGCGAGTGATATCAAATATTCAAGTTCTGGCTCTGACAGGGCTTTGACTTTCATTGAAGCTGAAATATCTTCTGTTGAATATTTGATAACAATGTAAGTGGTATTAGCTTACTCTTGCCCGATAAATAAGTTCAGATTAATCTGCTGCTTGTAAAATAATTGAGGAAACCTTAAAGGGTCTAACGTGACGTACTACTGATGGCTCATTTCAGATTTTCAGTATTCTCCTGTTGCCTTTAACTCTCGGATGTGCTGCTTGTCGTTCAATATCATCTATACATCATAGTCTGGATGACAGAACAACGAGTTTCTTTGAATGACGGGTTTAATGATTTCTTTTATGTTATTCAGAAAACGTCCTGTTGTTTGAATAACCTTTAGTATTTTCTTCGTACCATCTTTCTCGGTGTAATGCATCTTAATGTCAAACCAAATAGGATAGCATGTCTTTACTATAAATTTTATACTACTACGGTTGGTAGTGTTTGCACTATGCTTGACGGACTAATTTGGGTATTTGCACTATTCTTGGCAGACTAATTTGGAGAACACAGTCTTAACACCCAGTTAGCACAGGTTAACCATTGGGAATAGCTGTGGGGTCTGGAATTTTTAACACCTAATTCTGGATCGCTTGTTGAAATTTCTGTGCTCGGGGCAGGGAAATTTCAACAAATAAGTGAAATTTCCGTGCCACAATCAGTCAGCAAAGAGATTTGTAAACCTGGTGATGACAAAATCTGGTGGAAAAGTTTAAGGGCATGAAAGCCCAGATGCTTTTCATGCATTCTCAAATAGTTTTTATTAAGTAGACAACATTCAGATCAAGATCTTTAATAGAAAATTTGATGCTAAGTCAGATTTAAAAAAAACTTCAGCATAAAAATCACACCCAAATTTGGTGATTTTGTGGGCAATGCTGGGGGGGGGGGCGGTGACTTTTTGCTCCCGCCAAATATTGAATCCTGTATCATTTTCATACTAAGGAAAAGTATATGTAAAGCGTTAAAATAGATGTTTTAGACCATATCTTTATAGCTTTATGTCAGCTTACGATTTTTTTTAAACAACATAACTTTTGTTCAAAAAATGGCATTTTCTATCTCTCTGTGCGAATTCAAATGTTCGGCAGTGTGCCCCGAAATTTTTTGAGGTATTTCAAAAGCTACAAAGAGTATTTTTTATACTATTAGAACTAAATCAATTTTTTTTTTTTGAAAAAATATACGTCTGTACAAATTACCGATTTTTTCTCTTTTTTCTCAACTTGAGGGCTTTTACGCGATTTAAAAAATAACTTTTTCTTTATTTTTTTTTCGTAATTTTTCCCGTTATTAAGATGCCAGTGGGCAAGTTTTCCGCACTATTAAAAATTGATTATATAAAAAGTGTTTTTCATCCCCACCCTATTAACTATCCCTTACCTGTCAATCATCTGTTAAATAATGTGAAAATAATATTTGTGAAAGGAAAATATGTTTAAAGTGCTACTTTGGCGATACATGTAGTTGAGACAAAACTAACTTGGCAGCGTTGTGCAGGCCAGAAAGAAGATCAGAGCGTAGTCAAAGCAGCTTGTGCGCTGTGAAGTTAGCTTTTCTCCAGCTGTACAACGTAAGCAGAAAAAACAGTTTTACTGAGATTGTTAGTTGGAAATGTCTATGAGTAAAAGAGCGTTACACCACCAACGCTTAACTTGAATATATTTAAGTAAATGAAAATATTTCAACAATTGTGGTATGGATAAAAAAATGTGAGGATTTTTGTTTGTTTGTTTTTTTTTTCAAGTAAATAAAAATTGACTTAGGAGTATGTTTTTTACTCATGAATGCTCGTAATTTCATGATTCGGTGAGGACAGAAGCGATTGGACAGAAGAGCTAGAGAGGAGTGTTTGAAATGATTATGATTAAGAGCTTGAAAAGGAAGGTAATAAAAGCAAATTTAAAGGTTTAAAGTTACTTCTGTATGTATCTCTTAAATTTTTCGAGTTTAGCGGCAAAAAAAGACAAAACTTATTTTCCATTAAAGTGTTCATAACTACTTCTAGTGAATTCAGTCTTTTCTTGCTCGTCAATCCTTTACCGTCATGCAATAACGCCGCATATGCTTTGTGGTACTAGTTAAATTAAAAGGTGCTATAGATTCAATTTCGAATGTTTCATGCGACTTGCTGAAGAAGTTATGGCTCTATTGGTTGTCATCTTAAAGTTCGGATAATAAAAGAATATGTTAATTCAGAAGACAACAACCAATAAATCACGCGTATACTATATTTAAATTTATTCAAGTTCCTGATTGAGATGAGAGAAAAAGAAGAAAAGTAATCCTTGAAAGGAAGAAAATTTGAAAGTATCATTGATATAAGGGAAGCTGGTAGCATTGAAAATTTTGATAAGTGTAAATGGCATACGTGTTTATATAAACATGTAATTATTATGACTGAAAGTCACAATAGTTTTAATTCAATTCGTTACCATGTTGTAGTTAGGAAGCCAAAAGGTTAAATAAATAATAATTTCATGGTGAAATATCTATTTAATTTTAATTAAACATTCCACCATCAGCCAATAAGCAAGTACATCTCAAACTAGTGTCGATAAAGTGCAGTTAACGTCAATGCTCAATATACATGATTACCTATTATGCCCCTTTTTTAATTCATGGGAAAACTACCGCAAAACAGCGGAGTTCCAAAACTTCTCGCATAAATGGTGAATGTTTCCCACCGACGTCCGAGAATTGTTTCATAATTTATTGCACAAGACCTGTCTCGATTGTTCGGTAGTAAGCTCTAACTGCTTCTATCCTATTGAATGATAATATGCAGTGTAACAAATGTAATTGCGCCCGAAAGCATTCAAGCCATTCAGAGTTGTTGACAAAGCCTGCCAGCTTTAGTGCAATAAATGGATTTTGTTTAGATGTCCTGTTTTGTTAGATGTAGATTCATACTGTATTTACGGTACTCAGTAGTTACTTTGTGTATTTAAGACAATAACGACATGCGGCTCCCTGCATGACACGCAACTGAAGAGCGAAGTGAAAGAGCATGTTGAAGAAATTGATTTTCATATAGAAACACGCACAATTATTTTTCCAACATTGCACACTTCTCTTTTTCATTTTTTCTTAAATTAAAAAAAAAAAAATGTAAACGCAGATAACTTTTTGGAATTGTAGTCAATCCTAAGTTATTAAACATTAAGCACAATTTCACTACGGCGATTGAAGCAAAACTACAGTTATGATCTATTGTTGAGTGATACGTATAAAAAAACAATGACGCAAGCGTTATAAAAGTGCTTTCATTCAATTGCTTAAACCTTACCATTTTTAAGAATCAGGAGCGTAAAAGAGAAATACCACGTGATTATCGGAAATCTCACTTAAAATTAAGCAGCAACTGCATGAAATGAATTGCTTTCAATGAACTGGGAGCTTTAAAGATATTAATTCTATAAACAGTTATAGAAATCATTTTGATTGGTTCAGAAGCTTCGAACAAATTTAGTCCTAAGATTAAAATATTAATAATAAATAGGAATAAAAATGAAAAAAAAAATAGATTTATGAACTGTCAAAATATAAAGCGTACGAATATTTTTTTTGTCCCCAAAACAGGGAGATAATCTTGGTCGAAAATGTAAAACATAATTTAAAAAATGGAATACATGATTGAAATCGCACCAAAAATGTGTCGGAAGGAAATGGGAGAAAAATTAAAGGTAAAAAATACGTAGGAAGAATTTAAATTCGAAAAACCTTTAACGTCCATCAGAAGCGCTAAAAATCATAAAAAGAATCCAAAAAAAAGAAAAGCCACTAACAACCAAAAAAAAAAAAAAAATGCAGTTGAATCTTGGCTTTCTTATTCTTTGAGCGTTAATCAAATTAAAAATTTTGAATAAAGCCCATCTCGCGTAAAGAGTCAATGTTTTAGATAGTATGATGATGTAAAGCATGAGAAAAGTTTTAGTATTAAAAATTGGGAAATGTGTGAGAAAATTTGTTTGAAATTCGAATCAAAATAATCAAACTTTATTTTAATTTTTTTTATATTTTAATTTATTATTCTTTAAATTATTGTATTTTAATTTTAATTTTTGTTTTCCTGCTTACATCTACAATTTTCGAATGACATGAATATCGTTCTCTCCCCCTTATAAATAGTGTTAGAAACAGGAGGGATATTTTTTAATGTTCACTTATTTATGTAGCGATAGATTCCGCCGCAATTGATGGATTTCAATTTCTTTTAAAATGGATTCGTTTCTCGATGCAGTATTACAGAGAATAAGTCTTTAACCCCTTATGGACCATGAGAAATGTGTTTTTTACTTTTTAAATTTGCTTTATAAGTTATCGAATGCAAATATTAATTAATTTTTTTTTCATGCAATTAGAGCACCAAAATTTTACGTTAGAAAAAAAGAAAGTTATCATTTGAAGAATTTAGTACTATAATCTTTTTTTTTTTTTTTTTAAAGCATTGGGAATTTCCATACACAACAGCAAAACTTATGGTTCTCAAAGTTTTCAGAATTTTTTCACTCTAAATTTAAAATTCTTTATCCATTACGCTCTTAAATTGAGTGATGCTACGAAAAATACTGAAACAAAACCTAGCAGAGGCATAGTCAATTTTGTTCCATCATCTTTTCTACAATACCTATCCGACGTAATCTTGCTTCCAGAGGACAGGGGGAAAAACTTCGCTGTTCACATATTAAAATAAGTACTGTAATTGGGAGCAGGGGAGACTGTTGGCCGAAATATTTAGAGTATTATTGCAAAAAAAAAAAGGCATATTTCGTGTTAATTGGTTTCAGACCTCTTTTGGAAAAATAAATGCATACCTTTAAAACTAAGCTGGCAATATCGTCGGCACCATGCTAAAATAACGAATGTGAAAAATTGCGTTTTTGAAGATCGAATTTTACAAATAATTAAAATTAAAATTATACCTTCGAACGATAGTTTTACACTTCAAGATATCTATAAAAATTTAAAAATTGAAAATAACCAAACACGTCAGGGGGGGGGGAATTATATTTAGTGTTTTGGCTCTCCTGAAAAGTGCCAGTTTTCACATTCGTTTTTGTAGCATGGTGCCGACGATATATTCTAAGCTGATTTTTTTTCTGGCCCTTAGAAAAATATTTTCGTGACATCGACACTTTAAAAGGTGAAATTCCCGCTAATATTTTTTCCAACTGCAGCCCTGAGTAAACTGAATCAGTTCCGCACGTTTTCTAAAACTGGACGTCCCGGGATTGATTTTATTGGCCTTCCGAGTGCCTTTCCGCAATGACTTGAGCCATTTGGAAGCTAAAAAAGCCGCCGGAAGCTCTTCCTTCGTCCCTAATCCATATGCATATATCCTCTCGTGACACGCGGCATATTCCTCTTGTGTCAGAAGCGGAGAGCGCTGACCCCTGTCCGACTGACATGTGTCTTCGGGGGGTGGGGGAGAGGGGGCGTCAGCTTCAAGTGGACCCTGCTTCCTGCGGTCCTTTCCCTGAATCAGCGTTTATCCACGGCCCAGTGGCCAAACAGAATATCCAACGCGTAGGGGAGACAGAGAGATCCCATCTCTCCTCTCTCTCTTCTCTCTGTGTGAGTGGCTGTTGTCTCTGCATAGGGATGGGTCTCATTCACAGAGAAAGAGGGAGGTTTGTTTGGGGGTCGACAGGATGCGGAGGATGATCCGCGATGGTAAGGATGGGGGAAGATGCAGGTTCTCCGACGATGGAGGACGTTGAGTTTTGCTTTATTTTTCATCGATGTACGCTGAGAATTGAGATACTCACGTCCCTTTTCTGTGTGTCAGAGTATGGCATCTGGTATTTTTGCTTGCATAGTCGGAGAAAATGTCAACATTGAATACGGCTTGGTCATTGATTAAGCTTTTTAGAAATTTATTAAATTAAATGATTAGCTATTTATTGATTTATTTGGTTTGAATCTCCATATATTATTTCTCTAAGCCGAATCCTATATCCGGTCGAAACTCGCTCATTTCTTTATCGAATTGCATGAAAATTTATGATTTTGAAGCTTATCCCGCGGGCTATTGACGAACATTAGACCCACCCTCTAAAAAGTGTCGGTTCGTTTTTTATTCGAACTTCAATTTTTGGGCACAAAATTGACTCTATCTAGCGAAATAATTGTCGTATCGTCTCCATTTTGATTTCATTCGAAAGATTAAAAAAAATGCATTCTTTAGAACGTTTCTCCGCTATCGCCGCGTAACGAGAATCTCGAAAATCCACGTTTAAGCGACTTATAAGCGATTGAAGTTTGAAAAAGTTAAATTTTTTGCTCAACTGTTAAAATCGTTACCATTGTTGTTCAAATCAATTTTAAATGCGACATTTCAAGCCAAGGCTTAGCTCGGTAAACCTTAATTGTAACTTTTATTGTTTCAAAATACTATGGTAGTTTTGCGATAGCGTTAGTATTTAGTTTAGTAGTAGCCTTGGGTATTTGATTTTAATATAGGGTATCACTTTTGTAGTAGTTGTAAAAGTGAACGTGTCTTTGATCTCTTTGAAAAGTTGTCAGAACGACGGCAGTTGATGGCGATGTTGTGCAAACGTACAAGATTTTACAATGCCAAGGAACAGGGTACCAACAGGCAGACTAACAGGAAGGTGTCTACTACCTAGACAATATTAGACAATTCAACAATGCTTTGGCCTTCACTTCAGTCAAAGTGGACTCAGTTAACATTCCTGGCAGAGGTCCATATTGTTTTAAACTACATGGTCAAGTGTACCATATGATCGGGAACTTGCAACCTCCGGCAGGGACTACACCAACTTACGCTGGACTTTTCTTTATAGATTTCGACACACTTTTTTTTTTTTTTGCGGAATTCCGCACGGGTCACCTAGTTAGAAATATTTAATGCAGTCTGAATTAAAGAAAGAAAAAACGATTCAAGAAAACAAAGAAAATAAATGTCAGTTCATGTTATTAAAATTAATTTGAATATAAGAGCTATTAATTAAAATGTATGCTGTTGAAATATGCCCTCGAGTCTTCAGGAACTTTTGTCCGCTGGAATCAGAGCTGTTGCAAAATTCAGCCATGTGTGGGCATTGCCAAGTCCTTCATCAAATTCTGCGAAATGTTTTTCGAACTGTCGAAATTTTTTGAACATCCTTTCAGACATTCATTCAAGATTTCCAATCGTTGACAATATGTCAGTCCGTGCTCTCTGACGTACACCTATGCACATAACTTCTTCTTCGGCCTGCTCGTACACTTTCCTGAATATATCATGTGCCACAACGTTGGATGGTAATTGCACAGAGAAAAAATCATATAACACCGTAGCAGCCTTTTGTCAAGCCTTTAACGGGTTTGTTGAGGAGATGACAATCAGCAAAAGCAGTCCAATCTTCTAGTCCCTTCGATCATGTGATCACTTTGCCTGTGATTGTTATTTATTTTTAAACTGAAGAGAAAGATATACACGCTAAATAACAATACTTAAAAACACGTGCGCTTTGAAATCAGAATTTTTTCTCATGTTAGCCATATAAGTGGTTGGAAATGCTCGAAAGAATTTCTGCGGAGTCAGAAAAGAGCAGGAACAAACTCTTGAATACATATTGATGGCGTCATCTGCAATCGAGAGGATTCAGCAGCAGACTAGTCCGGGCAATGGCTTGGTACACTTAAGTTCATAGGATTGATTTCCTATCAATATAAACTTTCCCTATTTTGATATAAAAATGTAAATGTGTCAATAAAATTGATATTACTGTATATTACGGAAGCAAAACATTTAGTCCTTATTTTTTCGCTCATGCACTGTCGTATTTATTCTCAGTACTGCTGGAGAGCACTTTGAAATTTAAACAGTGTGCTGTACTATTCACAGCGCAGGTTGAAGAAAGCACCTAGAGTAATTTATTTACATCAATGTTGGTGGTACGTGTGGTGTTTGTAATTTTTGCTGTAATATGCGTGGGATTCTTTTATAGTGCAGAAATAATCCACCTACACTTAAACATAATAACAGAACATTAAAAACGGTAATGCTGTTATTCCTCAGGAAGAGCTTCTGCTACTACTTCACAGCAAGGTAACTCGAGCACAAGACTGATCCACGGACTTTCGTCAAAAAAGGTTTAAATCAAGTTCGAGAATGCACTGAAGCATCGTCACCGAAAGCGTTCTGGGTCTACGTTCTAGGGGTAAGCGTTTTAGTTTACACTAGGCCGTTGCCTATTTTCCGGCAAAAATTTAAAGCAGTAGCACTGCTCTAGTTGTTCCTTCATTTTCTTTGCAGTTAAAATAAAACGACGAGAGCAGTATGCATTACCTCAGTCAAAAGCTTCTTGCTGGTTCAAAGCTTCAAAAGTTTCGTGCCCGTGATTGACGTAATAGACAAACCAGGAAATTTTCACGATGTGCACAAAGTTTTAAGATCACCTTAAACAAGCGCGCTTAAATCATATCGATCATACACTAGGTGGCCAAAAGTATCCGGACACTTTCAAAAATTCACATTCTTACATATAGCTCGAGAAATAAGTGATCAATTGTTCTTTAACTTTAGTCATACAAAATATAGACTTTACCGAACATTTCCAAGTTGAAATTAAATTAACCTTGCATTTGGGGGACGACAAGAAGGGGGTTGAAAGAAAAACCGCTTTTTGACCATAACTTTTCGAAAATAGGTCGGAATAAGCTATCAATTTCAGTAATTAATTAGAATACTATGTATAATTACTGTACAAATTTTTATGAACGTACCACTCTTACTTCTGAAGATATGAAACATTTTTGAAAAAACGGCAATTTTATTTGAAGGGTTTTTGCTCATAACACGCAGAGTTTTTGATCAAACCTTATCACAACTTCAGGAAAGATGACAAAATACAAGAGAAAGAACATACTAAAGCGGTAAATAAAAATATTAAAAATTCGATGAGATATGCACGTTAAAAGGAAATAATTTTTCACGGCGCATGCGCGAACGACAGAAATTTATAACTACAAAAATATTGTAGCCTGATTTATACTGCATCTTATAAAAAAAGTTCCAGTTGAATATCATGAAAAATGAAAAAGATATCAGCGATCTAGTGAGCTGTATTTCATTCATTCGCAGACAATACATAAATAGTGAGGGGATGTCCACAAATAGTGTGGTGACAATCGATCATTTTTTTTCAATGTTAAATTGTATACGGTTTGAAAATTTATATTCGGCATAGAAGTCACATTTCGTCTGTTCGGCCAAAAAGACCTTATACGTACGTTTCCAAAAGTATCCGGACACCCTCTGAAACGTTGGTTTTGAAAGACGACGCAATAACCTTTAATTTAAAAATAGCTCTTTGTGGACAGACCCTCACTATTTATGTATTGTCTGCGAATGAATGAAATACAGCTCACTAGATCGCTGATATCTTTTTCATTTTTCATGATATTCAACTGGAACTTTTTTATAAGATGCAGTATAAATCAGGCTACAATATTTTTGTAGTTATAAATTTCTGTCGTTCGCGCATGCGCCGTGAAAAATTATTTCCTTTTAACGTTCATATCTCATCGAATTTTTAATATTTTTATTTACCGCTTTAGTATGTTCTTTCTCTTGTATTTTGTCATCTTTCCTGAAGTTGTGATAAGGTTTGATCAAAAACTCTGCGTGTTATGAGCAAAAACCCTTCAAATAAAATTGCCGTTTTTTCAAAAATGTTTCATATCTTCAGAAGTAAGAGTGGTACGTTCATAAAAATTTGTACAGTAATTATACATAGTATGCTAATTAATTACTGAAATTGATAGCTTATTCCGAGCTATTTTTGAAGAGTTATGGTCAAAAAGCGGTTTTTCTTTCAATCCCCTTCTTGTCGTCCCCCAAATGCAAGGGTAATTTACTTTCAACTTGGAAATGTTCGGTGAAGCCTATATTTTGTATGACTAAAGTTAAAGAACAATTGATCACTTATTTCTCGAGCTATATGTAAAAATGTGAATTTTTGAAAGTGTCCGGATACTTTTGGCCACCTAGTGTATATTCACGAAAAAAAAAAGCGAAAAATTTTCTAACAGACCTCGTACGTCTCTAGCTTTATTTTCAGTGTCTCTAAGTACTATGATTTATATTAAAATAAATGTAACTACACCTTTTATTTTTTTCTAAACAATTGTTACAAACCATCTTTCACTGTACACAAGTATTTTATTATTATTACTATTTTTATTACTACTGGTTTATTACAATAGCTCAGAGACAGGCACTCATTAGCAGAAGCCATTTACATTGCGAGTATGTGTAAATACAAGTTTAAAAAAATAGTAAAATTCACATACAATCCTTAAGCATTCAAACTGTAATAAACTCTTAAAAGGATAAAACTGCATTAAAAAAATTGAATGTTCAAAAAATACATAAAAATTATCAAGTAAGAGAAATTAAAAGTCAAATAAAATTGTATAACAAAATACTTAAAGAAACTACCAGAAATCAGAAGAACGAGTAGAAAATATATCAGGAGAAATTGCTAAATTATTAAATAAGAGGCATTGTAAAATGAACCAACAATATTGATGAGTTTAAACAACCATTAAGCATATAAACCAAATCGTAAAAAGCTGAAGATCTCGTCTAATTGATATCACAATTTCCGAAGATATTTCAAATGAATGAAGCAGAAAAAATACATTAGACAATTTTAAAGTGTAGAAGAAAGGACTTTAAGAATGTAATCCTGAAAATTTTCAATACATCTAAGAATCAAAATTTGAATTTAGGACAAAAGAGTCATGCTCAAGAATCTAAGATTTATAGATTTGAATAACAAAATGAGTGCTGAGATGCTGATAAAAGTAAAAGTTTCTCCTAGTAAAATAAAGACAGTAAATTTTTCGTTGTAGCATAAAATGTATGTAGAGCAAAAGAAAAATTTGGAGCAAAAAGAATAAGCAGATCAATAAAATAACTTGACCTATGGTGCAAAATACTGTCAGAATAGTAATTTTCAAACGTAGAAAATTTTGTTCCAAAAATATAAGTTGATACATTCAGCAGTGAGGAGATTAAGACATTTTTTCAAGAATCAATCAAACTGAACATCATATCAGACTGTAAGGGTTGACAGTGATTAAAATGATAATCTGTAAGAAGAGTTCTCACATTATCTGTATAGTCCAAACAGGTGGTACTATTTTAGCTCAAAGGTGATTGAGAAAAAAAAATAAGAAACGGACTTAAAACTGAACCTTTAGGCACACCTAAAGGCATTAAAAAGCAGTACGAAGAAACACATTGAAATGAAAAGTTACAGAGCTCTGAGATATAATTAAAGATCACAGAGTGAGAAAGTGTGAAATCCCCACCGTTCAAATTTATGAATATGACGAGAGCGATTAAAAGCATCCAAAGCTTTGGAGAAACTCGTAAGGATCATGTCCAACTATGATATGAAACTGACTTCAACGATATAACAGAATTGCTTCGCTCATTGTTTAGTAAAGATATCACAAACTTTATTGTAGCACCCCACTTCTCTTTACTTGAAGAAGTAAGTGTAAATTCCTTTATACACAACTAGTGCCCTATCCACAACTAGCGATTTAAGTTTTTAGAAAAAAAATGGAAACGGTTCTGCAAATTGTATCCCACATTACTTCTGTTCATAACGAACAATTTACCGCATTTTGAAAGAGAATAACTATTTCATTTTTTCGAAAGATCCAGGGAGCAAAATGAAAGCAGCAAATTAGGTAATGATTTTTATTCTCAAGATGATGTGTGATTTTAACAATTTTAGAACAAAAAATAAATTGTGCAATGAGTTACCGCCCGTAAGCCAGGGCTGAGGCAGAACTGTAGCAAATGCACCCACAGCTCGATC